>CM077220.1:14972937-15067937 GCA_039654775.1 Spinibarbus caldwelli | reverse complement strand
CTTGAGAATACTGTCAAACAGAGCTGATTCAAACACATGGGAGAGCTTCACAAAGAGTGGACTGAAGCTGGAGTCAGTGATCAAGAGTCACCACGCTCAGACGTCTTCAGGAAAAGGGCTACCAAGCCACTTCTGAAACAGAAACAATGTCAGAAGCATCTTACCTGGGCTAAGGAGAAAAAAACTGGACTGTTGCTCAGTGGTCCAAAGTCCTCTTTTCAGATAAAAGTAAATTTTGCATTTCATTTGGAAATCAAGGTCCCAGAGTCTGGAGGAAGACTGGAGAGGCACAGAATCCAAGCTGCTTGAAGCCCAGTGTGAAGTTTCCACAGTCAGTGATGAATTGGGCTGCCATTTCATCTGCTGGTGTTGGTCCATTGTGTTTTCTGAAGTCCACAGTCAACGCAGCCATCTACCAGGACATTTTAGAGCACTTCATGCTTCCTTCTGCTGACAAGCTTTACGGAGATGCTGATTTCATTTTCCAGCAGGACTTGGCACCTGCCCACACTGCCAAAAACTCCAAAAGTTGGTTAAATGACCATGGTGTTGGTGTGCTTGACTGGCCAGCAAACTCACCAGACCTGAACCTCATAGAGAATCTACGGGGTATTGTCAAGAGGAAGATGAGAGACACCAGACCCAACAATGCAGATGAGCTGAAGGCCACTGTCAAAGAAACCTGGGCTTCCATACTACCTCAGCAGTGCCACAGACTGATCACCACCATGCCACGCCAAATTGAGGCAGTAATTAAAGCAAAGGAGCCCCTATCAAGTATTGAGTACATATACAGTAAACGAACATACTTTCCAGAAGGCCAACAATTCACTAAAAATGTTTTTTTTTTTTTTATTGGTCTTATGAAGTATTCTAATTTGTTGAGATTGTGAATTGGTGGGGTTTTGTTAAATGTGAGCCAAAATCATCACAATTAAAAGAACCAAAGACTTAAACTACTTCAGTCTGTGTGCATTGAATTTATTTAATACACGAGTTTCACAATTTGAGTTGAATTACTGAAATAAATTAACTTTTCTATGACATTCTAATTCATTGAGATGCACCTGTATATGTTAGGGGTGTCCCCGACTAAGGATTTTCATAGTCGAATCGGAAATTTAGAATCTTGCCAATAGTTGACTGATAGTCGAATCATATGTTTGGGGGTGGGGCAAAATACATTACATTCCACAGTCATAAATACTGACGTTAACACACAGGGAAAAGGTGTAACGGATGCCTCGCAGATAATGTTTTATGTTTTGATTAAAAGATAGTTAACATTAAACGTAAGCGAAACCCTAAGAATTCACAACATTTTTTACAATAGTGCTCTCATTATAACATTATGTACAATAGTTATTAATCTTCTGCATTTCTGTTTTGAGCTGTGCGCGCTGAAGATGACCAGTAGAATGAAGCATTTGATAGCAGGGTTATAATCAATGGGATTTAACCAAGCGGCAACCTCCCGGTCTCTCTCGTGAAACCAACAAGGAAGTGACTAAAACTGCAATTCATCGACTGGCCGCTAGAGGCTGGTTCCAAAAGGGAGTCAGTCCCATAGACTTCCCATGTTAAAATGCCCAACTTTACAGCAGAAAAAAACATGTTTACAGCCTGGTACAAAAAGTGGTTTTGGTCTATATAACTAATTTTGCCCTTCATGACAACTGTGAGGGTGGTGAATTTTTTTTATAAGTCATCCGTTTAAATTATATTAAGCCTTAAAGTTCTGCATAATTAAGGGTGTGGCCACTTGAGTGACAAGGTGGATTGCCGCTCCTGTCATTACTGTCGAGCTAAGTGGGCGTGGTTTCAGCAACAAACTCCCGCCTCTTTGCCCATTTTCGATTATCCGGGAGGGACGCGTGGTGACGCGCTGCCAAGATGGCGACGGCCGATTCCGCCCACTTTGAGCTTCAAAAACGCTGTTCATAAACCTACGGGTGACGTCACGGACACTACGTCCATGTTTTTATACAGTCTATGGATTTAACTTATTTATCTCATATAGAATACGCTTCGTTATTTATTCAACATAACATTAATATTACAACTTATAGGCTATCTGCACAAAATCACCCGAATGCATAAGTGAACGTGTCTGCGCGGCTCTGAATGAACTCATTTTGTGGACGCTTTCTTCACCCAACAACGAGCAGAAACAGGCAACTAAACTCTAAAAATTCACAGCGTTTTATTATAATAGTGTTCTCATTATAATGTTATGTATATGACAGTCCCAGTCATAGTTATTAATATTATGCATTGTTGTTTGTACTGCTCGCGCTGTGCGCTGAAGAGATCCGTAGTAGGCCTTCTACAATGAGGCGCTTTACTGCAGCGTAACTCAACCAAATGCATCTTATAAGAGATAAATAATATATACACAATATATAAACCGGTTGAAAAGTTTCTGATGTGTCTGAAATCACTTGTACCTGCTCGAAAAAATCCAGTCTTGGATTTAAGTCTTGTTAAAGATTTAAATCCCTGCCGCCAGGATGCTCCTGTCGGTCATGGGTTATGGAAAGTGAAACTTAAATCTATAGGGGTGGTTGGATTTATTCACACACGTTAAAATATTTATTTAAAGCTTCCTTTTTTTCAGATTCTTATTTACAACATTATCTTAATAGGCTGTATATTAACTTATTGGGAGAAAACCGGTAGTTCTATGTGAAATCAGACATTTGATCACTCCCATATAGCCAAAATGGCAAGATCATAAAACCTCAGCAAATATTCAACTGTGAGATTGGGAGTCGAATCAGGCTCCTCCTATCGAAGCATCGAATCGTTGACTATTCGGGGTCACCCGTAAAATATATATATATATAAATATATATATATATACACATATACACACAGTCATGGCCAAAAATATCGGCACCCTTAGTAAATATGATCAAAGAAGGCTTTGAAAATTAATCTGCACTGTTAATCCTTTTGATCTTTTATTTAAAAAATTCACAAAAATCTAACCTTTCATTGGATAATAAGAATTTAAAATGGGGGGAATATCATTATGAAATAAATGTTTTTCTCTAATATACATTGGCCACAATTAACGGCACCCTTTAATTCAATACTTTTTGAAACCTCCATTTGCCAGTTTAACAGCTCTAAATTTTCTCCTATTATGCCTGATGAGGTTAGAGAACACCTGACAAGAGATCAGAGACCATTCCTTCATCCAGAATCACTCCAGACCCTTTAGATTCCCAGCTCCATGTTGGTGCTTCTTCTCTTCAGTTCACCCCATTCCTTTTCTATAGGGTTTAGATCAGAGGACTGGAATGGCCATGGCAGAATCTTGGTTTTGTGCTCAGTGACACATTTTTGTGTTGTTTTTGAGGTTTGTGTTTGGATTATTGTACGCTTGGATGATCCAAACATGGCCCATTATAAGATTTCTTACAGAGTCAGTCACTTACTGATTTTTTTATCTGTTGGTATTTGATAGAATCCATGATGCCATGTGTCTAAACAAGATATCCAGGACCTCCAGCAGAAATATACGTCCACAATAACAAAAATACAACAGTATATTTCATTGTACACATGGGGTACTTTTTATCCCTGTGTTCACCAAACCCATCTTGAGTGTTTGCTGCTAAAAAGCTCATTTTTTAGTTTCATCTGACCATAGAAGCCAGTCCCATTTGAAGTTCCAGTCGTGTCTGATAACTGAATATGCTGGAGTTTGTTTTTAGATGAGCTAGGAGAATTTTTCTTGAAACCCCTTTCGTAACATTTTATGTTGATTGGAAATTCTTAATTATTGCCCTGATGGTGGAAATGGGAATTTTCACTGCTCTAGCTCTTTTCTTAAAGCCACTTCACTAATTTGTGAAGCTCAATTATCTTTTCCTGCAAATCTGAAATATATTCTTTGGTTTTTCTCATTGTGATGGATGATTAAGGGAATTTGGGCTTTGTTTTTCCTCCTATTTATATTTCTGTGAAACAGGAAGCCATGGCTGGATAATTTCATGTTCATAATCACCCTGGAGTGCTCAAAATTGTGAATATGAATGGGAATAAACTTCATTTACATTTAGACATTTACATTTAGTCATTTAGCAGACGCTTTTATCCAAAGCGACTTACAATTGGGGAATACATAAAGCGATACGTCTTGAAGAGGCAATCAGACAGAGGAAGTGCTTGTAACAACAAGTCTCAGGCATTGTTCAAATAAGTACAAGCTAGAAAGGAAAGGAATAAATAAAGAGAAAGAATTTTTTTTTTTTTTTTTTAAGGATGAAGTCAAGTAGTGCTGAAAGAGATGAGTTTTCAGTTGTTGCTTAAAGATTGGTAGGGATCCAGCATTCCGGATAGGGGTGGGAAGATCATTCCACCAGCCAGGAATGGTGAATGAGAATGTTCTGGAGAGTGATTTTAAGCCTCTCTGTGATGGTACCACGAGGCGTCGCTCACTAGCAGATCTCAGACTTCTGGAGGGGGTGTAGATTCGTAATAGTGAGTGGAAGTAGGCGGGTGCTGAGCCTGTGGTTGTTCTATATGCAAGCATCAGTGTCTTGAACTTGATCCGAGCTGCAACTGGTAGCCAGTGCAAGGAGATAAAGAGAGGTGTAACATGGGCTCTTTTGGGCTCATTGAAGACCAGACGTGCCGCTGCATTCTGAATCATTTGTAGAGGTTTGATTGTGTTTGATGGAAGTCCAGCCAGAAGAGCATTGCAGTAGTCCAGCCTAGAAATGACAAGGGCCTGGACAAGAAGTTGTGCACCATGCTCTGTCAGAAAGGGCCTGATCTTTCTGATGTTGTGTAGTGCAAACCTGCAAGATCGAGCGGTCTTTGCAATGTGCTCTTTGAAGGTCAATTGGTCATCAAAGATTACCCCGAGATTTCTGACCGAAGTTGATGGGGCAATAGTTGATGAACCTAACTGAATCGTGAAGTCATGCTGTAGGGTTGGAGTAGCAGGGAAGACAAGAAGCTCAGTCTTTGCCAGGTTGAGCTGTAGGTGATGTTCTTTCATCCATGCCGAGATGTCCGCCAGGCAGCCTGAGATCCGTGCAGCTACTGTTGGATCATCTGGTTGAAAAGAGAGATAGAGCTGTGTGTCATCAGCGTAGCAATGGTAGGAGAAGCCATGTGCCTGTATGATGGGACCCAGTGATGTCGTGTATGTGGAGAAGAGGAGGGGTCCAAGAACCGATCCCTGAGGAACCCCAGTGACCAGTTGATGTGCTTTGGATACCTCACCTCCCCAGGCCACCCTGAAAGACCTACCAGTGAGATAGGATTCAAACCAGCAAAGTGGAATCCCAGTGATGCCCAGAGATGAGAGGGTAGACAGGAGGATCTGATGATTAACAGTGTCAAAAGCAGCAGATAGATCCAGCAGAATGAGGACTGATGATTTGGAGTCTGCTTTTGCAATTCGCAGGGCTTCAGTGACTGAGAGTAGCGCCGTCTCAGTTGAATGGCCACTCCTGAAACCTGACTGTTTAGCATCCAGTTTGTTGTTCTGTGAAAGAAACAATGAGACCTGGTTGAAGACAACTCGTTCGAGTGTTTTCGCTATGAATGGAAGGAGAGAGACAGGTCTGTAGTTTTCAGTAAGAGAAGTGTTTAATGTAGGTTTCTTGAGCAGTGGGGTTACCCGAGCCTGCTTGAACACAGTGGGGAAAATGCCTGTGAGGAGAGATGTATTGATGATGTGTGTGAGTGCTGGTAAGAGTGTGGGAGAGATTGCTTGGAGAAGGTGTGATGGGATTGGGTCTAGAGGACATGTTGTAGGATGGCTGGAGAGGAGAAGTTTGGATACCTCAGCCTCAGTGAGTGGACAGAAGGAGAAGATGGGAGTTTTAGCAGTGGATGTGGTTGGTTGGAGGTCGTGTGTGTGTGGAGGAGAGAACTGACTACTGATTGTTCTAGTTTTGCCTGTAAAAAAAGTGGCAAAGTCATCAGCTGTTATAGAAGTGGTGGGAGGTGGTGGAGGGGGACAGAGGAGAGAATTAAATGTTCTGAAGAGGTTACGCATGTCTGGAGCGCTGTTGATCTTGTCGTGGAAATGTGAGGATTTGGCAGTGTGGACTTCAGCAGAGAAAGATGAGAGCAAGGACTGATACCTACTCAGGTCCGACGGATTGTTTGATTTGCGCCATTTTCTCTCTGCCGCTCTGAGTTTGGTCCGATGTTCACGAAGAACCTCGGATAACCAGGGGTTAGAAGGGGCAACCCGTGCTGGGCTGGAGAAGAGAGGACAAATGTCGTCAAGACAAGAGGTTAAGGTCTGGCATAGAGTGTCAGTAGCTGCATTCACATCCAGAGATGAGAAATGGGTAGGTGAGGGAAGAGAGGAGGATACTACAGAGGACAGATGTGAGGGAGAAAGGGAGCGTAAGTTTCGTCTAAAAGTAACCGGTAAGGGGGTTGATGGCACATGGGTATCAAAAAGTAATGTAAAAGAAATGAAGAAATGGTCAGAGATATGTAGTGGTTGCACCAGAATGTTATCTGCAGTGCAATTGTGTGTGTAAATTAAATCAAGTTGGTTGCCTGATTTGTGCGTGCTAGAAGTGGTAAGGCGTTTGAGATCAAATGAAGCTAGGAGTGAATGGAAGTCTGTAGCATAAGGCTTGTCTAGATGAATGTTGAAATCGCCAAAGACTAAGAGTGGAGTGCCAACCTCCATGAAAGAGGACAGCAGCCCGTCCAGCTCCTCTAGGAAGGTGGCTAGAATTTGGCCAGGGGGACGGTAAATTACCACAATCTGGAGTTTTATAGGAGCTGTTACAGTAATCGCATGACATTCAAATGAGTTGTAATTGCATAGGGGAGAGTGGGTTGAGTATGTCCAATTCTTTGAAATGAGCAGTCCAGTACCCCCACCCCGGCCAACTTGACGTGGGGTGTGAGAGAAAGAGAAGTTGTTAGAGAGAGCAGCTGGGGTTGCTGAGTCTTCTGGACGAATCCAGGTCTCAGTCAAGCCCAAGATGCTGAGCGTGGATTGTAAAGAAAAAGCAGAAATGAAGTCAGCTTTGTTGACTGCTGACTGACAGTTCCAGAGACCCACAGAGAAAGAAAGAGGTGCGGTAGAAGATGTAGAGATAGGGCGCAGGTTAGCAGGATTACGTTGACGTCTGCGTGTGATGTTAGAGCGTGGTTGAGAGATAACCGGAATGGTTTGGAAACACATGATAGAGGTGGAAAGGAAGAGGACAGAAAAGGAGAGTGTGTGAGGGAAGATAGAAATGATACTTAAGTTCGTTGCTCGGTTAAAGTCGCGCAGGAAAAAGTCGTTCGTCTTTACACTCGTCGGTCTTCACACGAGGAGGCTGAACACGACGCTTCCGCAGACGCTTCCGCGGCAGCGCACAGATATCAAATAAATACACAGTTTAACAGACTAGAGTGAAAACAGCTGTGGCCGGCTTCTGATTAGCCCAGCCAATAGCCCAACTGAGTGCTAATAGCTCAAGACGAAACTAACACTTAGCACACGGAGCAAATGCAAATGACACGGGCTCCTTCTTAGCCGAGGCGCAAATTATTATAATTACCAGTAAGTGCAATCAAAAATATCAACCTCAACGAAAAAGCAGAATAGAAATAGGTAGGAAACGAAGTATTCCTTCCCAGCAGCAAGTAAATAATTTAAACAACAGATCTACCAACAAGTATTACAACAACACTTACGCGCTGCCGTCCGTCTCTTCTGGTGACTAATCGGCTTCTCCCAAGTTCTAACAGCGACCAAGCAGTTTAAATACTTTTAACAGTCGCTGTGGCCGGCTTCTGATTAGCCCAGCCAATAGCCCAACTGAGTGCTAATAGCTCAAGACGAAACTAACACTTAGCACACGGAGCAAATGCAAATGACACGGGCTCCTTCTTAGCCGGGGCGCAAATTATTATAATTACCAGTAAGTGCAATCAAAAATATCAACCTCAACGAAAAAGCAGAATAGAAATAGGTAGGAAACGAAGTATTCCTTCCCAGCAGCAAGTAAATAATTTAAACAACAGATCTACCAACAAGTATTACAACAACACTTACGCGCTGCCGTCCGTCTCTTCTGGTGACTAATCGGCTTCTCCCAAGTTCTAACAGCGACCAAGCAGTTTAAATACTTTTAACAGTCGCTGTGGCCGGCTTCTGATTAGCCCAGCCAATAGCCCAACTGAGTGCTAATAGCTCAAGACGAAACTAACACTTAGCACACGGAGCAAATGCAAATGACACGGGCTCCTTCTTAGCCGAGGCGCAAATTATTATAATTACCAGTAAGTGCAATCAAAAATATCAACCTCAACGAAAAAGCAGAATAGAAATAGGTAGGAAACGAAGTATTCCTTCCCAGCAGCAAGTAAATAATTTAAACAACAGATCTTCAGAGATATTTTACTCATAAGAATTTCTAGGGGTACCAATAATTGTGTCCAACATGTATCAGAGAAAAACATGTATTTCATAATGATATTTCCCCCCATTTTAAATTCTTATTATCCAATGAAAGGTTAGTTTTTTTCAATGTTTTAAATAAAAGATCAAAAGGATTAACAATGCAGATTAATTTTCACAGACTTCTTTGATCATATTTACCAAGGGTGCCGATATTTTTGGCCATGACTGTATATACGGAATGAATAAATAAATAAATAAATAAATAAATAAATAAATAAATTATTTAATCATTTATTGTAAGTGTACAAGTACAAGTGTTTATTGACAGTGTACAAGGTGACCTTCAGTCCAGGGCAGCAACAGTACTCAACATTCTGATCTGGAGATGATTAAAGGGTACATATACAAAGCAAGCAACACTGAATAGAACAGAACTTATTTTTCCTCTTAGCACTTAGTTGATTGTAAGACTAAAGAGACGACAGGAAATGAAATGAGCTGGACTCTAACCTTTGCTGCCTGCATGAGCAGCATGGCTCAAAACACTTAAACTGCTACACAAAACATTAACAGCAAGTGATCAATATCACAAGACATATGTCAACATCTCCCAAAAACAGCCTCTCTTACATGCCTTCCTTCCATGGTGGTGGCACGTTCACCATGACAAGAAAGTTTAGGCATGTGCCTTTCACAGTACACTCAAATTTAACAGTGTGGAAAACGCTTTTCTGCCTCTGCGAAACATGTCATCATACACCCCCAGTGACACAACATTGTCAAGTTCATTCTTTAGTGAACAATCATAACGCAGGAATTCAAGGTACAAACGTCCTCATAAGATAGTTCAGCTGAATGCAAAAATATGTCTCCAAACACTACAAAAAGATTTTATCTCTAATTGAACATTTAGTGTATCAGCACACTCTGCTGCATAAAAGGTTTTCAGTGGCTGCATGAAAGAACACTTGACATGAAAGTATGTACTACAAAGCCTTCACTACAACAGTGGTTTTATGCAGCCTGATCCAGTTCCTGAATAAACACTATCCTTAAGTCAATTCTGCTAACTCATCTGTGAAATTAATGTATGTAATGATCAATATCATCATAACAAAACCAAATAAAAATTTAAATGCAAAGAAAATGTGCATTGGAATTTGGTAAAAACTTTGTAACGCTATCAAAAAAAAAAAAAAAAAAAAAGTGTAAAAAAATGTACAATAAATATTAGCAAATGATGTTTGCTAAAGCACTGAAACCAGCAGAAGTGCTCCTGAAATTCAGCATCCTTGGATTTGCAGTGAGCATGGTCAGTCCATCATTGTAATGTACGTTAAAAGACCCTCCTCTGAAAGGTTCTTCATCACTACAGGGCTCTCAGCCCTTTCTTAGGCAGCCTGACTGCAACCAGGCCTCCTTTTTTTTTTTTTTTTTTTTTTTTTTTTTTTTTTTTAAGTATGTCATCCACATCTGAAAGGAGTCAGCCGCACACCTGCCATCAGACTCCATTTAATTAGTCCCTATAGAGTCAATATGAGTTAGGTATAAGAAACTGAATAATGCATTCTAATGGATTATAATAGCTAGATTTGATTTCACAAAGTGACTTTAAACCATAATCATTGTAAACAGATAGAATGCATGACTAAAATAACAACAGAATAGCAAATATATGAATATATGAAAGCTAATTTCCATCACAGAATAAAAAATAAAAAAAGGTATTTGCAACTAGGGGTGCGCCGATCCAGTATTGGTATCGCTCCGATAATGGCACTTTCTGCCGGATCGGGGTATCGGTCAGACGAGACCGATCCAAATGCGATATTGTGCTTATACTACTGTGTTATTGTTAAGCCCCACAAAAGCCACAAACACATTATAAAACACCATAAAGTTTTCGTGCACTATATTTCAAGTGTTCTGAGCTGTTACATAGTTTAATGTGAGGTAGATGAATATTTAAGTCAAGTTCACGTAAACTCTTCTCTCCGCTGCGGCTGTCTGTCATCCTCCATTCAGCGTTAAAACTGCGTGCCGCGTTTGGTACTAGAGTCAAGACGTTGAAACTCTCTGCAAGATTATTAAATGTTCCTAATATTATGCTTGATCTATAAATAAAGATAAATGGTTTTGCACAAAATGACTTTATCTTGCAGGCAGTGGTGTATTGTAACGAAGTAATAATACTTCGTTACAGTACTTAAGTATTTTTTGGGAGTATCTGTACTTTATTTGAGTTTTTATATTTCAGCCAACTTTTACTTTTACTCCACTACATTTCCTAATTAAAATGTATACTTTTACTCCAATACATTTCCCCGAAGCATATTCATTACTTACTACAAAATAGTCAGAAGAACACAGACGGCAAGAAAGCAGGTTTGACGAATCAGTGGTCTGGCGTTTGCAAGTTAGACTCCTAAAAACACCTTTGCTCATGTGCAACAAGTGCGCGCATAACTGCAGATGATTTCATTTTTCACTCAAGTTGAGTCTGGGGTGTGCGATACGGCATCGTCTGTGTGCTGTTGTAATGACGTGCGATCTGACATTTTCAAGTAGGCTATATCACCAAATCACACACAGAGTGCATGCACGTTGATTTATAAGTCTAATAAAATTCAAAATTCCAGGCATTCTAAATTGTAGACAGCAAAAATGCTTCTGTATGCTTTTTATATTTATATAATTTAATATAGTTAACTTCTATATCTATCTATATCACACAAAGAGTACCGTTTTTCTGCAGATAACATGAACATATTTAATAATCATTTTATACAAGTTCAGTAAAGCAATAAGTGACTTACATTTTAGACATAATATTGCTTGTTTTTGCTCAATTTTGCCAACGAAAATAGTTCCAAACAAAGATCATAGCACTGTTTTGCGTCTCTGAGCAATGGACGGTGTTTACTTATTGAATGAATCAGCTTTTTGAACAAATCGGTTGAATAAATGATTCAGTGATTCATTCATTAACACAGTCAAATGCTTTGTTTCTGAATGAATCAGTCGTCTGAATGAATCGGTTGAATCTCAATGACTCACTCATTAACAGTCACTTGCTGTCACCTACTGGCGGTTTTAATTACACATTTTGACTATTTTTTTCATGTTTTAAATTATTTCAAATATCAGTATTCAACGTTTCATGTTAAAAACAAAACATTAGGCCTATTTATGCATCTGTAACTGCAGTTTAAATGCATCCATGTCCCCTCTGAGATATATAAACTGTGTAAATACATCTAAATGCCAGAAAATGCTACATTCCAGAAATGTTTTCTTATGTTGTTATATAAACTGTGTAAATACATCTAAATGCCAGAAAATGCTACATTCCAGAAATGTTTTCTTATGTTGGAATAAAAGACACTAAGTACCGGATGAAGTGCTTCTTATTCTTACCCAAAAATATAAAATGGAAGAAAGAGTTAAAACTGAAAACAATCTTGCTACTCAAGCTGTATGAATATTTTTTTTATATATTTATTTGCTTCTTTTCCATTTTGCATTTACTTGTACTTTTACTTTCAATACTTAAGTATGTTTAAGATTTAAAAAATACTTTTCGTACTTAAGTACAATAAATATCACATACTTTAAGACTTTTACTCAAGTAATATTCTAAACTGTGACTTCAACTTCTACCAAAGTCATTTTTGGTAAGATATCCGTACTTTTACTTGAGTATGGCTTTCAGGTATTTTATACACCACTGCTTGCAGGACTGTATCTTTGTGCTGTTTTCAAAATCGTGTTGGTGTCTGTTAGATCACAACACTGGACTAGAGAGCACTATGTTCTTAATGAGCACAGTAACTGAAATTTAAAACTGTTAAAAGAAAAGGCTCAATAAACTATCGCACAGATTTAATACACTACGCATTAATATCTCTTCACTTTGTGTTTTGAACCTTTCTGTGCGGACTTGCAGAGCGCTCTGACTCCGTGTAGCTTCAAGCACATCATTCTGCGCACAGAATGCGCATAAGCGCTTCGTGCCGCTCTGTATTTGGAGCCTTTTGTATCATAATACTTTTGCACAATGAATTATTAATAGCCTTTCTTGTTCGTCTTATCTATCATATGTTTCTGCCTCATTACTGTGCTCTACATTTAAAAGAAATGTCTTTTAATTTTACAGTATATATATTTATATATAGATATATTACTTGTTTTTCATGAAACTATTTTACAACAATACAAAGAGCAATGTATATCACTTTACATTATCATTTTAGATTTAGTCCTACACTTATTCACTTTCGTTTGTTCCCCACTAAATAATGTTTTTTTCCGCTAATTTTAGATTTTATAAAATTGTGCACTCATGATTTTTCAAGAGTAAGTTTTGCTATTGAATTATCCACTAACCTAGTTTATAATAGTATTTTTGTCATAGATTATAATTATATATTCATTCATTTGTTGTTTATCTTTACAATAAAGTTGTCTATATTTAGTAGATTGTGTGTAACACAAAAAAGTCATGATCAGGTCAACACACATTGAGGTATAATTATTTAACACTGCTTTAAAAAAAAAAAACTTCCCAGGTATCGGATCGTTATCAGTATCGGCAGATACTCAATTTTTGGTATCGGATCGGGTTCGGTTATGAAAAAGTGGTGTCGAGCCACCCCTATTTGCAACTTTTTATCTCACAGTTCAAACTTATGTTTTCAGAGGTTCAGGACAAACTCAGAATAGCCAGATACAAATTTCAAATTGCAAGAAAAATGTCAGAATTGTGACAAGCTTGTTTCCACCAAGGAATAAAAAAAGTCAAAGACAAGTGAGACTTATCTCACAATTCTGACTTTTCTTTCAGAACCACTATCGTCAAAGATGATTGACAATTAGCATACAGTTTGGACTGGCAGTATGGTTCTGTTTTGGGCAAGAACTCCCTGCGCATCCATGCAGCCTATAGAGCAGCAATAACCCCCCAGGGTAAACAGAACAGAACCAACAAATGTATTGCAGATATCATTAAAGTTCAGTAATTTTATGTACACATTTTAGAATTAGTCTGATTCAAAGGAGAATCAGAGGCTGAATCCTGACTGACAGAGGAGTTGGGGACGGAGGAGGGTAATTAGCTATTGAGCAATGCAAAAACTGCTGATAATACTGAAGGAGCTTATATATGGATGCTTAGATAGGTGTCGTATTCCTATAGGTAGATGGGGATCAACTGAGAGTCAGTTGATGCGAGCTTGACTAACGTGACCTGCCAGAACTAACGCTACGCTTGATTTTTCTCACAATTCTGAGTTTAGGCCTATATCTCACAACTCAGACATTTATTCTCAGAACTGCAAGGAAATACATCTGAAGAGATCTGTGAGATAGAAACTTAGAATTCCCAGAGAAATTAGCAATTAACTGTATTTTTATTTTTTAATTCCATGGCAAAAATAAGCTTCCATGCTACTGACAACACTGTATAAAAACTCTTCACGTCATAACACATCCATGGTAATCATATTTTTAGACCACCAAACACATCAAAACATAAGTGCTGATTATCTGAGAAGCAGCTCTCTAGGTCAAAAAACTACAGTAAAACAAACCAGAAGTGAAACCTGTACAAAAACGATGATGCACACAAGGTATCGCTCAGTCGTCATCAGCCTGGCAGGCACAGACTGGGGCACCTTCCTGCAATGGGCTACAAAAACACAAGCACATTTCCTCTTTCCCTAGCTTTGTTCCAAAAGCATCATGCCATGCGCTTTGCTAAACTACATCGGCCCTATACAATAGTTTTGCTATTTTCCACTGTTAATTAGTAATCTGCATTCTTTAGCTCTTTTGTTCTCATCATATTACTTCCGAACTACTTGCTACGGAATTCCCTGCATTAGCATTGGAGGATAAACAGAATGGCAAACAGTAGTGCCGTTTGTTTAGCCATGATGCAGGCAGCATACGACATTATGAATGATGATTATGAATTAACTCTTGTTCCTGTTGGACTGCTGCTTTGTCTTAATTCTAGAGACAAGAAAAATGGCAATGCATATGATTAATAGGACAAACTAGAGGTGTGTCAACCCCTTATATATTCTCAACAGCTTAATATATTGTCACATGACCATAGATTTTTTTTTTTAAATTTTCTAATAAAACATTAAAAGTTTTAAAAAAAATTGATGGAAAGTTGGACAACGTGTAATAAACATTATGTCCAGTATTCCAGAAACTACAAGAATGCTGACATTCAAGTGGAAGAAGTGTAGTGATGCAGTCTGGCCTGTTGATACTCATCAGATTAAAGTCCACATAGAGAAGTATTACCTCACCTCTCCACTCCCCTAGTACTAAGGCAGCTCTTACCCGTGGGATGAACATATCATTTGGCATCTCACAAGAGCCAAACAGGCAATTGTGAAACCAAAAGCCATATTTATATAGAGCAAAAACACCACATTATTTAACAAAACTGCTAATAACAGTGCAGCTACACAAAACACCCAGATTTCTCCTAGTACTGCAATTCAAGTCATAATGCAGAAAAAACTCCACTGGCACTGCATTGCATCAACAACAACTTTATGGGACTTGTCAGTGTCTCATAGTATTTAAGGTCTGTATCCAAAAAGAGTTTAGAGGAAGACTTAAAAATGAAGCATTTGTTCTTAAATCAGTGTTTTTATTCTTCAGATAATTCAAATGTTCTGCCCACTAAGACAAAATTGGTCTTTTAAGAACTGTTCAATGAAAGGTACTTTGGGGAACCCAAAATGGTTCTTGTATGGAATCACTGCAATAACACTAATTTTTAAGAGTGTGTATTTAAATGTTGTGTTTTTCTAATGGTCACCATTAATGGCCAAGACCCTTACATGAAAACACTATAAAAATTAGCAGGCATTTTTAATGCCAAATCAAGATAGCATTATCACAAAGCACTATCAAGGGGTTTGTAACTAATCAAATGTGGTTTCCCTGACTGATTAACCCAATTTCACTTCCCATCCAACACTTAAAAATAGCTTTAGCAAAAATAACAGCACTTAAAATCTAGAAATATTCTTGAACCATGGTTTTTAACTTCATATTTTAAGTTCATATTATGTCAAATCATGTTCATATCATGTAAATTTCCTTCTCTAAATAGGCCACTAAACATTTATTACATTTATAAAAAAAAAAAAAAAAAAAGGATTTATTGTTACTGCAGAAATTTAGTGTCCAACGGTCAGCTAGCAGGCTGTACTGAATTTCACAATGAACAAACTCAGGGGTAATTCTGTATCCGATGTACCAAACTAACACCTCTCTTAGTATCAGAGCTTAAATGGCTAATCTAGATACTTCATCACTTCAGGTGTACTATACTAGGGAAACAGAGTAAAGTCACTTTTACACTAAACACAAAGTTTTAGAGTTCTCATTTAACCTAATTTTCAACTCTTTATCTTTTGCAGAGCATTCTACCCTACAGTTGTCTCACCTGCACAAGCACAGTATTATCTACCTCTTCATGGGCACATTCCGGGTTTGTTCTCTGAAACGGTGGCAGGATGAGAGAATCGCTCTGATGGGAAAGTTGATATCCTGCTGAAGTGAAGCGGCCAAAGCTCTCCAGTCTCCACGAGTTCTCCTGAGAACAGCCTGCCAGGAGTTTCACTCACCGCATAGTGTTTGATGGCCGTTCAGAAATCAAACTCTTTCATGACCAGAACCGAGCTGAGCTACACAGCTTATCTAGCTGATCTAGCCCTCTTCTCTCTAACTTTCCCTCCCTCTCTCTCTCTCTCTAACTCCCACCCTCTCTGTCTCTTGCCAAACTACAGCCCATTAATGAGGACGTCAGTGGGCAGAAAACTAAATTGGGAGGAGGTGTTTCTGTCCCAAAATAAATATTTCCCTGAGCTTCATAACCCAAACCAACCCGGTTCTATCACACTAGCCTGTCGCCCTCCCAGAGAGCATCTAGTTTCTATTGTATTGCCATTTTCTTTGACAAAAGCACAGAGCTGATCGTTTTATTGTTTTAAGAGTTTCCTGTGCAAAAATGACTGACAATTGGAGGGAAAAACCCTGATGTTTTGACAATGTCACTATTTTTACTGTAAATTTTACCATATTGGACAGCCTGCAGAGGAATGTGTTTCCCTCTGTTAACCAAAACCTTGTTCTGAGTCAAGGCACACACCACTGCACCTGCGTCAGACTCTCTCCGACAGCATGTTTGCCACATTTCAACCTACTGGCCAGACTGTGGGCTGTAAATACTAGTAGGTTAGCTCACATGAGATAAAACATGAGGTATGCAGTCCAGGAAAGCAGGTGTTATTTGCACAGCTCGAAAGCAAATATTGAATCAGATACACACAAAAAAAAAAAAAAAAAATCTTCAGCTAAATGGAACAATGGCCTTTACAGACTTATTTCAATTACCTTTGCACATTTAAAATAGTTTTAAAATGCATTTTTGGATGTGAAACTATAATGACTTTGCTTTGATTAATATGTATTTTTGTGTGCAGTACTATAGGATTTGATTTAAAAAAAAAAAAAAAAAAAAAAAAAATCTCTGAATAAAATAAAGCCTAAGTCAGCAGCAAAATAAACATTACGCAACTTTGTACAAAACACATCACATTAGGCATGAATTTCACTAAGAAATATACTCTACACTATAATAGCCTATAGTTTTATGAATATTATATATATTAGTCAAGAGGAGAGACTGAGGAAGAAAAGATCAATTGTAAGAGGAAAGCACTGTGGGATTTGGTTACTCAGCCTTGCAGTGAATTACTGCAAAAAAAAAAAGTGCCATTTTTCAGAAGAGAAACTGTCCATTTGTAATTCATTTTGCCAGGCCGGTTTCACTGGATGATTTTAAAGGTTTCATATAGTGTATTCAAAAAGCCATTTTATAGAGCTCTAGTAGTTTTCCCCCATATATTTTAAAGGCTATGGAGAAGTCACATAAGGTCTGTCAATTAAATAAAAAAAAAAATTAATCCCAATTTTTTTTTTTAAATAATCACTCTAAATTAACATGTAATTAAAACTTTAAAATATATTACACAGTATTTTAAATATATATTTTGTTATAATAATGTTAACAATAATAAGATATTTAAAGTATTAAGAAATTATTACAATTATAGAAGCATTATAATTAGGGGTGTAACGGTACACAAACATGACGGTTCAGTATGTACCTCGGTTTTGAAGTCACGGTTTGTTATGGTTTCAGTACAGCAGGAGGAAAAAAACTAAATATATATTGTTGGTTTGTTTTAATTAAACAATGGTTTACTGAACAAATTGCTTTTTCTTTAAATGAAATTCAATTACAGTTAAAACTTTCTTAGGGATAAAATCTACCTCAGCTTCTGCTCTAGCCCTTTTACATTACTACAAGGTTACAATTAACAACAGCCCAAACTTAAATTCAATTACAATTTATTTTTAACTGTAATAAATCAACACTAAAATTAAAAATTTGTATGCAAACATGTAAATTGCACATTACATGAGATGTTCATTAATGTTTATTTCACAATAAAACTAACTAGTAACAAAGAGGAAGGGATGATCGAGCTCTGTGCTGCCGTTAGAACTGAGGATTCTATACAGCAATCTGTCACGCCACATCAAAGAATGCCAAAACGGCATGCATTGTCTGAATTTCCTGAAAATAACGATGAGGATTAAACTCAAACAGCAGTCCTTTAATCAACATCCAAGGGGTAACACAGGGCAGGCAGGAACACACATGTAGCACAACATAGGCTTTCAATCCCGGACAAAGACAGACTGCACAGACTGGAACTTAAATGCAAGGGGTAACGAGGAATAATCAACAAACACAGGTGAATCAAATGACTAATCACACACAGGGAAACTGGGTCACAGGGAGCACATGGGGAGAAAAACACACACAGACAGTCCATAATCCTGACATATCGTCCCCTCCCGGAAGCGCAACCTCGCACCATAGAACCAGCAAAGGGAGGGCTGGGTGGGAACTTTGGAGGAGGCTCAGGAGGAGGACGGATACCTTGGAGGAGGACGACGAACAGAGTCCAAGGTGGAGACAACAGAGGGAAGAGCCAAGGAGGAAACAGGAGGAGCCAGGGCGAATCAGACGGAAGGAGGAGCCAGGGAGATGACAGGAGGAACTTGGAGCAGGAGGAGCCAGGCGGGACCCAGGCCACAGCCATGATGACAACCTACGGTGGAGCCGATGGAGGGAGGAGCCATGGAGGCGGAAGGGCTGACGACTCCAGGGGGCCGACGAACGGCGGCGGAGCAGGTGGTGGAGGAGCCCAAGGTGGAGACGGAGAGACGATGAGCCAGGGTGATGAGGAGGATCCGGAGGACCACGGTGGAACAGGTGGGCTCAGGCGACGGATGCGGAGGCGGGGATCCGGAAGGCCGTGGTGGAGCCGGAGCGACAGAGGACCGAGGAGCAGCCGAAGGGAAGGAGGAGCCTGACGGAGCCGGAGGGACGAGGCGCAGCCGGAGGAGTGGAGTCCCGAGGCGACAGATGGTCGACGACAGACCAAGGTGGAGCCGCAGGGACAAGGGAGCCCGGCGGAGACAGTGGACTGATGGGCAACGGCGGAGAGGAGGGAGCTAGGAGCCATGGTGGAGCCGCTAGGTCGATGGGCCGAGGCGGAGTCCGGGACTCATAGGCTGGAGGCGGAGGCAAGGGATTCTCCAGCCCCAGAGACGATGGAGACTGGCAGACCCGTGGGGCTCGCACCGTATTGATGGTGGTCTGAGGGCGAGCAGAGGGCCTGCCAGACAACAGCGGTGGAGGAGGCAGGAGAGGGAGGGTAGGCGGGCATTTTTGAGCCTCCGGGCTTTCAGGGCTGGTGTGTCCTGCCCACACACACCAAATTGCGACTCCCAGCACGGGGACCACGACTGACAGGGGAACGACAAAGCTGCACTCGGGGACAGAGTCTCTCTCTGAGCAGGACGTGGAAACAGGAGCCCTCTCTGGGCTGGACGGGGGGACAGGAGCTCTCTCTGGGCTAAACTCAGGAACAGGAGCCCTCTCTGGGATGGACAGGGAAACAGAAGCCCTCTCTGGGCTAAACTCAGGAACGGGAGCCCTCTCTTGGCTTAACATGGGAACTGGAGCCCTCTCTGGGCTGGATGGAGGGACAGGAGCCATCTCTGGGCTAAACTCAGGAACGGGAGCCCTCTCTTGGCTTAACATGGGAACTGGAGCCATCTCTGGGCGGGACATGGAAACAGGAGCCCTCCTTGGGGGGCTAGACTCGGGATCTGAGGCCCTCCCTGGGGCAGACGTGGGAACAAGAGCCCTCTCTGGGCTGGATGTGGGGACAGGAGCGACAGAGGGCTCCAACGAAGGAGGGAGGAAAGGGGGCAGGTCGGCATACAAGTCTATAAGATCTCCCTCTGCTTTCCATTCACCCAAATCCATTAGTAGCTCACCCTCAGCCCTAGTGCAGTGGGCGGAGCTCCTCTCCGCGATCTCATCCACGGGACAGATGGTGAGAGGCGATTCATTTCTCGACAGCATCCACTCAAAATCTGCTCGAGGACCATCTTCGAACGACGGCGCTCTGCACGCGGGGCTCAAGCTGGCGTCATAGAACGTACAGAGTGCGTCGTCCAGATAGCTGGTCAGATAAGCGAGGCCCAGGAACAGTCTGGTATGGTCCTCGAGCGATCTTTCCCCCTGCTCCAGCAGGAGGAGGAGGTTTTGGAGCGGGTGAAGGCATCCATAGGGGAAACAACGGAAACAAAAAACACTGAATCAAACAACAGAAACAAAACGGAGGGGAATCACGCAGTTTAACTGTTTGCTGGTCCGGGATTCTGTCACGATTGCTTACGGAGAGGAGCGAAGAACGAGGATACGAGGAGTAAACTCAAACAGCAGTCCTTTAATCAACATCCAAGGGGTAACAGAGGGCAGGCAGGAACATGTAGCACAACACAGACTTTCAATCCCGGACAAAGACAGACTGCACAGACTGGAACTTAAATGCAAGGGGTAACGAGGGATAATCAACGAACACAGGTGAATCAAATGACTAATCACACATGGGGAAACTGGGTCACGGGAAGCACATGGGGAGAAAAACACACACAAACAGTCCATAATCCCGACAAGTAAAGCATCCCTATTAAAAAAATTAATTAATTAAAAAATAAAAAAATAAAAAAGGTTGCTTCAGGGTGCCGTCACTGTGGGGCAAAAGAAAACAATTCTTCCATTCTGACTACCTCCAGCTTCCATGATACAAAGGACAGTTTTCCAATATAAGGACACTTGGCATATAAAAGACCTCACAGGCCCAAACAAGCCTTGGTACAGGGGATTCAGAGCCCACCCTGTTCATTACACAGCACATTTCAAAGGATAGCCCCCAATACTGAAGAACACCCTGGCAGAAAGCTAATTAGAGTGGAGTGAAAAGACAAGAGTCCTGGAACAACGAATGGGAGATTTAGTTGGCCACAAACACAAATACTGTTGTTCGCCCTGCCTGGTTGCTCACAGGCTCAGCTGCAGTACCCAGTCCACCATGCAGCATGACGGACTGAAGATGATGTACTAAATGACAAGCAGTGAGCATAAAGAGACATATAAAAGAGAAGAAATGCTAAAACATAATTACCAAAATGATTAGGTCAATTTCCTATGCAAACAAACAGTAAAAGCCAGTACAACTACCCCACTGCGATTTATGAAATATCAAATCTAATTACGCAGAAAATAAATCCACATGTTTTTAATGTAGCCCATTTAATTTCAGACGAAACAGATTAAAATGAAAATTCAATCCGGCGTTTTGCTCGCTAACAGAGCATTACCATGACAACATTTGCTCAGATGAACTCCTTCGAATTTCAAAGCCCCCAGAAAAGCCTGTTCCAGAGCACCTGGAGGGGAAACTATGGAAAAGTCTTCAAAGTTTGAGAACAACTAACAAAACAAAAGTTGAAAAGTTGAACCCTTGGCCTTGAAACAGTCCTCGTTTATGAGGTACAGCTTCCTATGGTCAGCACTTCTGGTGGGTTTTTTAATAGCCTAATATTCACAAGCCCATCAAATACCTTGTCATTAGTCAACAAAAAAGTCTTAGTTAAATAACTACTGATCAACAAAGCGCTATATACACCCCCCTTTGTCCATATACCGAGATCTTCACGATGGCCTGAGGGAAAAGATGCGCCCGTAGGAATACAGCAGCATCAGCACTTCCATCACTTCACTGGCACAAAATTAGCCTGCTGATAAATATTTATAAAGAACTATTTCACAGCAATTTATCAAAGAAATAGTTGTTTTATGGCCACCCAGACAGTCACAATGAAATGAATTTCAAAGGCACTTAGAAGATCAAAATCGACAGCAATTTGTGTTCAGTGCGGAAAAAAAAGTTGATGTTACCCGGAACGAAAAAGATTGGGGGATCGATAGTGAGTTCTGCAAAATCAGGGGAAACAATTAGTGAAACACGCCCAAACCTGCTTCATCTAAATCAGGAATGGTGACCTGTGCCGGGTTCATTAAGAAACTGTGGCGACGCAACGACAGCCTACAACACGCCTTCTGAGTTCATATCAGCTTGGCACAGCCTCTCAAACTGCCAGGAAATTTTAGCTCCACTTCTGAAACATTGATTCACATCAGCTAACAGCTCACGTCTCATAGCAGAGGCAGAACGTTAACAAAAACGTCATGTAGCTTTTATGGCTTTGCTAACACATATGGCGAGATGGAACCTAAGAGACGGAATGAGATGGACATGAGTGGCTTTCATAAGTAATTCTGAGCCAAACAAATGTCAGACAGGCAGAAAAAAAAACAAATAAAATCACAAACCATAAAGTTTTCACATCAACCACCCGACAGATGCCATGTCTAGGTTTAGTACCTCAGCATCTGCAGTAATAGCTGCAGGATAGGAGTGACGTGCCCTGAGACTGCAGCAGAGCAGCAGCACATATGATTATCTTCATCTTATTTCAGTAAAGTCAACATTCTAAGTAGAGAAAAACACCTTACAATAATCAAACAGCAGCTGAAATGTCATTATAGTGGTGACTTTTCAAATTCATAAGCTATTTCAAGCACTGCAGTAACACATTTGTTTTTAGAAACAAGGCGGAACACAAGATGCATATGCTTGTGATACTGTGTTTATGTTCCTTCCTTTGGGACTGCAATTAATAATGGTTAATAACAATGCACAATATTTTCTGGCTTCTTTTCCTTTCCATGGCTTGTTACTTATTGCATGATGTTGCATACTTAACTATTACTATTTCTTATTATCAATGTTGAAAATAGTTGTGCTGTTTAATATTTTATATGTAAACTGTGATACATTTTTTCCCAGAATTCTTCGATGAATAGAAAAAAGCATTTAAAATAGAAATCTTTTGTAACAATAGAAATGTTTTTACACTTTTTGTTAATTTTTTTGTGAAGAAGTATGGAAAAAAAAACTTGCTGACCCTAAATTTTGAATGGTAGCTTTATGAAATCCGTTTTAGTTTTTCCCAAATTCCGTTTTTTTTGGGGGTTTTTTTTGTTTTAATTTTTCTGGATTCTGCTATTTTCCCATTTTAATTTTTCTAGACTCTTTTTTAATTGTTAAATTAAATTGTATTAATCAAAAAGCATGTCTAATTAATTAAAATCATGACACTTACACAATTTAACAGCAATTTATTAAAAGTTTAACAAAAATTACATATTTAAGGCCATGTGAAATATGTTTTTTTCTCAAATTTAATTTTATTTTTATCAAATTCTGTTTTCCATTAATTTTCTGGATTCCAATTTAATACTTTCTTTAAAATAAATTTATTATTAAAATAAATGAATAATCAAAAGCATCTCTAAATAATTGATTTCATAAAAAAAAAAACTTTTTTTTTCTTTTTTTTTTTTTTCCAGAAATATTGTGTTGTTTATTTACATTTTACTGGTAAATAAGCTATGGTAAATAATTTTCTGGTAAATATCCTTAAAAATAAAGTTTTAATAATAATTCATTACTGTAACAGGGCGACTGAGACGAGAGACGTGTGGATCCATTTGCAAGCTTTATTGACCAGAGACGTGGTCAAAAATACAGGCAGGGTCGAAACACCAGCAAACAGGTATGGTACAGGCAAAACACAAAAGCAGTCCAGTAATCAGGTTTGGGTAGATCGATGGCGAACAGTATCCAGAGGGCTTAACAAGAGGGGTAATCCAGAAACACGAGCAATAGTCCAGGCAGGGGCAAACAGAGTCCGAACGACAAGACGAGAGAAAGATATATCCAAGGCAGGTTATAAACTTCAGGGCAGGCAGAGGTAATAAACAGGATAAACTAGACTAAAACTAAGAAAACACGGAAAGGCTCCGTATCACAGCTATCACTAGGAGAGCGAAAAACGCAGAACAATACTCGGCAACTAGAACAGGATAAGAGTGAGTGTTATATAGTGGGTGTAATAGCTTTCAAGTGAGCGAGAGATTGGTGACAGCTGTATGTACTCAGTGCAATGGATGATGGGAAATAGGGCTGTGCGATATGGCCAAAAAAAAACCTATCACGATTTCTTTGATCAATTTTGCGATTTCGATATTAATCACGATTTTGACACACACAGACATGCTTTACAGTCATAAATGCATTCAGTGTGAATTTGAAACATATTTCCAAAAGAAAACCAATTAGAGCTTCATCAAAAAGCTGTAACATGTCTCTAGAACAGACATAAGGGAAAATAATCACCAAGTAAAGGTGTAACAAAATGTCTCTAGAACAGACATATGGCAAATATTACGGCTGTTTATCACAAACACAACATTTATCCATTATTTTGATTTCACATGCAAACGTTGTTACTGAAAATGCTTTTCAGCATTGTAACTCTCTTTTATCACAGTACAGTAATACAATCTTTCATAGACTTATTCACATTTAAACTCAATAAATATAACTTTTCCTACCTCCACGAGTGCCATCTATTATTGCCTTGTTTATCTAAAAGTGCACTTTTGCTGGTTTTAAATCTAGCCAAAAAGCCATGTGTTGACGGTGAAACAGTAGACTTTAATTATATGCATTTATGGTGTAATTACTACATTTCCATGTCAATCCATGTTCATTTTTACTGCGAACAATGCGCTGTCACTTTAATTCAGCATGTGCAGCACAGCAAAAATAGACTTTGTGCGGAAACTATCTCTGCACTGCTGCAGACGCACCGCTCCTGGAGCGCACTGCCGAATCGCAACAGTGTACAGTGTGAATGCTTTAAACCGTTAACATGGGCGCGGAAAAAATACGCACCACATACACACCACAGACAGAGTATGGCATTACATCTGTCTGTATGCCTGGTCTGTTCTGTTCTCGCACTACATTCTGATTGGTTCGGATAGCATTCTGCGGTGAGGTCGGGGACGCTATAAAATCGTGCTATAACGCGATTTAGAAATCGTGCTAGCTCAAATCGTGATTTTATGCCGATTTCGATTAATCGCACAGCCCTAATGGGAAATGCAGTTCGGAGTGACATGTAACAGTCTGTGTAGTGTGAGAGTCAATGTAACGGAAGAGTGACCTCTGGTGGCAAGCAGATGGAAGTCCATGGACCAGATTCATGACAATTACATTAAGTGATATATTTCTGTACAGTTTCTTTAAGTTAAACCAAACTTTTATTTTGATGTTGTTGTGAAGAACTTCAAGTTTCTCTGTTAATATGATGTGACGATAGTTTTGCTCAAAAGAAAAGGTAAAATGCTCATGAAGTGACTCTCAGAGCAGTTCTAGAGATTAGATTCATGTGTTCATGTACTAATATAGTGAGAAGGCAGAGGCTGAAAACACCATGAGCATCGCACGCACTTCAGTATGTGTGTAGTAAACTAAACCCCGCGTCTGCGCCATTCATTCACACAGAGATGCACAGAACAAGCAGGATTTACATTTAAATAGTATTTTTGCGGCTTAATATTCACAGACTCTAGTCCATATCTCGTTTTGATTTAAGGGTACTGACCTTTCCAAAATTTGGCAAATTCCCTGACATGCCGTATTATACAGTAAATTCATTTTTATGACTGGATTCTGCGATTCTGTCCAAATTTTCTACATTGCGTAAATCATATGGCCCTACATATATCACAAAGGTGTTAACACAAGGGCAATATTCTTCACAACTGCATTCTCTGGGCTACAATAAGACGCTCAATCTTGATTGCGTGCTGTTTGTAAGTTTGGAATTGAGTGATTGTGGCATTCAGTGATCTGACGCAGCTAACCAGTAATGACAGAGCGATTGGGCTGCACATTTGTCTCAGTAATAAGGAAGCATGCGGTCTGTATCCTTAGACAGCCCCAGGCACCACATCACCACTGCCATCCAAAATGAGGCTGTCATAGAACGAAATTAGAAATGCTGATACTGATTATAATGTTGCAGATTAAATTCACAGGTGCTTTGAAAAAAAATGAGAAAAAATATCAGATTCTATTAAAACGCAAACACTCTGGCTCATTTTTCTTTGTAAATAGGACTGTTCCTACTTAAGAATTTAAGCCCCCTGTGTGTTTTGTACTAGCCTGAGAGCACAAACTATAATTCCTTCTTCCTCTGAAAGCCAGGTAATCAACAGCAGCAAGATTCATTTAATGGCTCAGCATCAGGAATACACACAAGAATGCAATAAGGCACAAACAAAAATTAAAAGGAGCCACTTTTACCACTTGAAACACCTGGAAATCCTGATCTATTGGTTTGGGACAAAATATCCAACAAAAAAACACACACACACACACTGGATGAAGTCATCATAAAGACAAGCAGCCAAATTATGCACACTGCATTACACTAAGTCCTTTTTTAACTGGACTAAACTGACTCTAATGAAAAAGAAATAAACCCAGAGCAAATATGCACTAACCAAGACTGACTATCCTCATCATTTACATTATTATAGTTGTCAGATGTGGGTTTCATGTTATCAAATAGATATGTAAAACACTGACTTTGTCATCAGAGCATGTGACTGCATCAGTATTCTTGGGATCAGTGACATTCGGAGTGACCTGCTGCCAGTGACCTGAGAAAATTTTAACCTGAGATTAAATCTGAGATGTAATACCTTCTTTCTGACTGTCGGAGTGAAAATGAGATGAAGATATGAGACAATACATTGTCAGCAGAGTGCTGGAGAGGAAAATATTGCTGTGGCAGTTGTTCTTTGGGCATAAACATGTTCCTGTGGCCTCCACACAGTCAACATCAGAGCAACCCTGAGAATATCTGCAGCAAGGACACAGTCTCAACCTCTGCAGGAGCGCAGAGTCATACAGGAAATACACATTCCTCTCAGGCCACGCTCTTCCTACTAATAAGAGCTGTCAACTGCCCATCATACAGAAGGCATACATAGAATGCTAATAGTGTACTTTAAACTCACCCTCCAACTGAAAACACATCAAAGATGTCTTTTGTTCAAAAGACTGGGGTCAGTAAGAAAGAAATTAATATTTTTATTCAGGAAGAAAGCATTAAAATTTCTAATCAAATTCTAATCAAATAAATGCAGCCTTGTTGAGAATAAGATATTTATTTCAAAAACATTTTTAAACCAACTCTGCAGGTGACAGTGATATTAAAAACTTCAGATTTCTAACTCTAGGGAAAATTGAAGCTAAAGAAAAGTAACCCAAGGACAAAATCAAAGAGCAGCACAGGAAGAATATATTCCCCCGTCATTTCTCAGGTCAGATGAAGGCACTAAATTATCTGTGTTTCTGTAACTTCAGACATCTTGTAATCTCAAGCGCTTTGCTTCTGACAAGTCCTCTGTGCAGTTTTCAGCTCATCTCTTGAGATTAGAAATGTAAGGTCCTGTGCTATTTTTGGGATGCTCTGCAGTTGAGGTTTTGACAGGCGATGGCTTCAGTTCAGCCAAACACTTAACTGCATTTATCACTGATGGTTCTTTTCCAAATGTAAGCAGACTTGTCACAACGTTAGGCTTCACATTGCAATAAAACAGATTTACAGCAGCCCGAATACAGAATTGGCATCAGAGACAGTGTTCAACCATGCTATTTGCCCAAAACAGTAACTATGCAGGGCTCTAGACTACGACCAAAATGGTCGCATTTGCGACCATTTTTTGAGAATGTGCGAGTTAAAATTTGACATGGTCGCATTTGTGCGGGTGCATGGTCTGTGCTGCTCCAAAGCGTCTGCTTCATACAGCACGCGCTGCAGAGCTGTGGCACATTGTAGCACGAGTCAGATTTCACTGATCACGTGAAGGGAGGCGCTTTCAGCGCAAGCGCTTCAGGTGTAGAGCCTGGTTTATACTCGCTGCATCATCACTAGCGCAAAGGTGCGTGCAGCGGACGGAGCGCAACGGAGGATTTGGTTTTCAAACTAAAGTAAAAGACCGCTTCTTAAACCAGAGAAGGTGAACATGTTGGTATTCTTGTAGAAAAAAACATGCAAGTCCTGTCAGCGACAGTCAGTTTAGTTTTACTTTTCTTTTTGTTTTCATTTTTAAAAGCTTGTTATCTTTGCTGTTTACCTCACATTACGCTATAGAGGCCTTCCTTAATTTTTTTTAATATTATTATTTATTTGATTCCTCAGTGTTTGCTAAACATTCTGTAATTTATTAGTCAGTACATAATACAGCATGTGATGTGTCCTATGCCATGCCTCCTCTTATTCATTTTTGTTAATAAATGTTATGTAGCCTAAGCTAGTTTGTCATTGTAACCTACTGTTTTATTGTTGTTGTGCTTTTTAATTAAGAATAACAATGAATCCATCTTTTGTTTTAGTCTTAAAAAGTGAAAGGTGTATAGATATAAGCAAAACAGACAATTATCTTTTCTTGTAAAACGTGACACCAAGATCCCGAATTTGAAAGTGAAAGTGAAAGCGCACAAAAAAAGGAATTCCTGTTCACAAAATTTAAATCACAAATAATACCGATGAAAAACAATGGGTTGAATGCTGAGCACTTTCGTTACCATATAACTATAAACTATGATTAAAGTTCATCAGCATGCATTGATTAATCAAATGTTGTAGTAAAAAAAAAAAAAAAACAATAAAAAAAATTGCAACCAAATTATGTGCTCGTGCGACCAACTGAGAAAGTTAGTCGCAAAAGTCCGACCATATGGGAAGAATGAGTCTAGAGCCCTGCTATGTAACACCAGTGATGGGGTGTTTGCTCAAATGTTTTAATTCAGATCAGCCAAAAAATGACCATTTAGACAGTGACCTCTTATGTTTGGCTGATAAAACAAGTTATTACTTCCTATTAGCTAAGTCAACGGGCCATTAGATTTTCTAGTAGTACCAACGATGCCTTAAACAACCAATTATCATGGGGAAGAAGGGGAAAAAATGTAAAAAAAAAAACAAAAAAAACAAATCTGTGCTGCATTTAACAACAGGTCCTTATTCCAGCCTCAAAAAACAAGCAATGACTCACACTTAGCTGCACATTGTTCTATCTATAGATACCATACTGTGTTGTACCTGAGCAGCTGTTTTCTGGCAAAATGCTGTTTTCTTCTGGCTATTTTGATTTTAATGAGAAAAAATGAGCTTTCGGATGTGACTGGCCAAAATAAAGTGTGCTTTACGTAATTTTTTTGTTATGGTTTCTGTCATAGTAAGGATCAATTCAATTGATCTCTAATGCTTTTATAGCTAGTGATACTTCATATTCCCTATCTTTAAATCTTACTCACACAAACTCTTCTACATTTTCATTAAAACACAATTCTGTATGTTTACAAACCTTTTTTCAAACAGTTAGTGGATCCATTCTGAGCCACAAACACACGTATACAAACAGAAACCACATGTTCACATCTGGATTTTATGTTTCATCTCTGGACTAAATCTAAATCTTGGGGGTGGGAGGGGTTATGGACATAATCCCTACAGAAATCATAAGTCATTCCAACTTTCTGAATCTTAACTAAGTCTTGAAAAATGTGTTATATTGTTGATACTAAAAATGGTCCTTCAGCAATATCCACTACACATAAAGGCCAACACAATCCATTATGTATAAGGAGATGTAGCCCCGACTCCATGCTCTCTGTACTGAACAATAAATAATCACTGAGCTCGAATGGAACTAGCACTAACAAGTCAATTAAAAAAATCAATACATTGCCAATTCACACTAAAGTCACAGAAGCCACAGGACTCTCATGGTATTACAGGCTAATGTTTGTAGTCACTAAACCTTTCTAAATAGTCTGATTTTGGTCTTTCATCATTTGGAAACAGGAGCTCACCTACATTCACTGCATCTACATGAACTAAAGAGCTGCAGTCTGACATCTCCTGCTGTGCAGGACCAGAGGTGAGCTGTAGAACAGACGCAGACTCTATTTAACAGGCCCTTAAGGACATAGACACAGACAGAAAGAAAGCTGTCTGATGTCAGACAGTATTCATTTCAGTGAGTCTGCCAGAGGTTTCTCTGTCTTCTACAACTCCTCAAATAAATGCAAAAGAAAAGAGAAAGAGCCCACCCATGGAGATGGGTCCTTTGTCTTAATTATGAAGATGAAATATGTATTGCTGTACCATACAACAAGCAGAATTGCAAAACAATGACCGTTTTCAAATGGTATCCTTAAATCTCTGACTGCCATTGCTCACACAAACTCATGCCATTTCAGCAAACATTACAGAATGTAGAAACACTGATAGCAGAGTCACGATATTTAAATTCTAGGAAAACATATTTTAATACTGAAATAAAATACACATTTTTTTTTTTTTTTTTTTTGCATTTTTTACAACTCCCAACAAGGGCTGAACAATTCATTGAAATATAATCAAAATTGTGATATGGCTTTGTGCAATTATCAAATAACGGTTGTAATGTTTCAAACTGAGGAAATTAAGACATTTGTTAGTCAAATATTAGCATAGAAATTTATCAGTTGTACTTATCAGAAATAAAAATGCCATTTAACTCACAATCACAGTTTTTATTAGCCAATTTTTATTTTTCCCCAGTGAAGCCCTACTTTCAATGTGCATAAAACTGAGTTTTCCCTTTAGACATGAACTGGCAACTCTGGTAACAAGATTTGTTTCACTTCACACTAAACTCTACCAAGTATATGATGCATAGCCAATGAAGCTATGAAACAGTCATGCAAGATTACTGAAGAACAAATGACCATGTGACCTACAGCCAAGACATGTGTTAATACCATAAAGGTATTGTGGTATTTCTGGTCTGTTTTAAGTAAAGATTTGAATAATTTTATCATGAATAATCAGTTATTTTTTCCATCAAAAGTGTAGAAAAGAAAGGGCTATAAAAGACATTCACAATCCTACTCAGATTCAGCTGTTGGCCTTCATCCTTCTGTCACCTCCAAGTCAATACTGTCACACAGACACAACACACTGAGCGCCGTACACACCAATCCAGTTATAAAACTGCCAGTCTGGTTTTAAAGCATATAGATATGTATTAGCCTTGTGAACACTCTACTCGTACACACAATCAGCTCTGACTAAAAACAGCACCGATCAGATAAGGACAGGGACACTGCAGAAAGGTCAGTAAGTGGAATGTTTGGGCTGAATGAGGTCTGATGCTACAGTGTAATAGTTTACAACAAGGAAATATCAGGCACATAAAAACCAAACACACAATACAGTCAGAACGAAAAAATATCAGCCATATGCCCACTAAATCTTTTTTTTTTTTTTCCTGCTTGATTCTAACTGTATATCCAGCTTTTTTTTCTTTTCTTTTTTTTACTGTACTCTCTCTCTCAGAGTTAAATCTCCAGGATGAGTTGTGATCAGCTAATAAAAGGAGAGCATCCACATGGATCAGTGACACCTCCTTAAGTCTCTCCCTATTCTCAGCTTAGACTGCAGTAGGGAAGACATGCTTTCCTTCCTAGAAGAACCCTTTCTAACATGCACCAGTCACTCAACCTGTGCTTCATTAGTTAAGAGAGCAAATAGAAGACACGACTGAAATGCTGGTGAAGAAGATAATAACTACAGGGTAAGCCAGCGTGACATCAAGAGATTATCACTTTAACAAGTGAAGCTGTAAATGTAAGTGGCCAATCTGATAAACAGACATGAATGTGACAAATTCCTGAAACTGAGATAATTAGTAAGTGACAAACAATATAGAGTGCAGAAAGTAGAATCCAAAAACATTAACCCAATATTGTCAGATTTAGCAAAAAAAATAAATAAATAAAAGTGTCCATTTTAGTCTTTTTATACATAAGTATTTCAAAAAGTAAATTTAAATCATTATTCTATATTTAAATGTTAAACCTAAATGTTAATGTAAAATATAAATCTTCATATAATTCTATGTTGAATATTAATCTTAAATACAAATCTAAATGTAAATTTTTACTATAAAGCTTGATTTATTAGTTACCCTATAGGCCTTCTTTGCCAGTGACATAAAACCAGTGCTACAGGCAGCAGAAATGTTGTTTTATGTAATGTGCACTATTTTACATTCAGCACCCCATAACACAATGCCTGCTAATATAGTGGTTGGCTTTTATGTTGAAGCCCAAAGCACATAAAGTCTAAAAAAGGTAATAACACTTAATCACATAATTTTCAAGCCGTTTAAAGTGAGTAATGTACTATGGAGTAAAGTAAAATAGTGCATGGCACTGCATAGAGCCAAAACAACTATTGCATGTGTAGTCAAGACAGCAGACTAAAACCATATAAAAGTGGAATGGCATGTCATTGTCACGCCCCTGGACTGTTTTGTTGTAGTTTTTGCTCCCCATGTGTTCCTTGTGACCCAGTTTCTCCCCTGTCTGATTGTATTAATTTGCTCCAGGTGTGTCTCCTTAGTTCTTTGATTGTCCCGTCTTTAAAAGCCCCAGTCCTTTCAGTTAGTGTTTGTCGGTCTTTGAATGTCGTCTTGTGCTCTATGTTCCCTAGATGAATGTCTTCTAGTGTTCTATGTTCCCTATATGGATTAAAGACTCCCAGTTTGTGAATTCTCCGTGTCTCCTCGTTCCTGGCTCCAGCATTCGTGACAGAAAGACCGAACCAAAACAGTTACCTCCGTGTCCCCCCGCCGTTTTGTTTTCCATTTTCTATCAGTGTTTTTGTTTCCGTAGTGTTGCCCCATGGATCCCTACGTCCGGCCCGAATTCCTCCTCCTCCTGCTGGAGCAAGAGGACCGATCTCTCGAGGACCATACACGACTTTTCCTGATGTTAGCTAACGCCACCAGCTACCCGGACGGCGCGCTCTGCACATTCTATAACGCTAGCTTGAACACCGCGTGCAGAGCGCTGTCGTCCGAGGATGGTCCTCGAGAGGATTTCGCCGCCTTCGTGGAGTGGACACTGGCGAGGCACGGATCCCCGTTCACCGTCTGTGCCGAGGGGGATCTCGCCAGTGCCACTCCTGACCCAGAGCCCAGCCCACCAACTCCCCGCAGTGCGGAGCACCAGCACGAGCCCACCGATGACGGAGAGCCATTTCCCGCTACGATCCACGAGCCAGCGCCAAGCCGAGCGACTGAGCGGAAGATCGTCCCGGAAGTTGAGCCCAACACGTCAGATCAGGTGCGAGAGCTGATCACATGGGAGCCAGCCGTGGACGGTGTGAGCGCGGAGTGGAGCTCCGCCCCCTGCACCGCGGCTGAGGGTGAGCTGATGATACATCTGGGGCTGCTAAACTTTGAAGGGGATCTGTTGGACTGGGAACATGATGTGGAGGTCGACGCTTCCCCTATCCTCTCTCCGTCTCCGCTGGTTCCAGCCAGCTCCGCTCCTCCCGAGCGCCCCCCTGTGCCCGCTTCCCGAAAGCGTCCTCCAGAACCCGCGCCTCCAGAGCGCCCCACAGTGTCGGCTCCCATTCCTGAGTTAACCCCTGGAAGCCCGGAGGATCTCAAATGCCCACCCTCCCACCCGCTCCTGCCTCCTCCACCGCTGTCGTCTGGCAGCCCCTCTGCTCGCCCTCAGCCCTCCATCAATGCGGTGCGAGCTCCGCGGGTCTGCCATCCTCCATCGCCGTGGCTGGAGAATCCCTCACCTCCACCTCCAGCCTCCGAGGCCCAGACTCCACCTCGGCCCGTAGACCCAGCGGCTCCACCTCGGCTCCTAGCTCCCTCGCCTCCACCGTCATCCATCGATCCACCAGCTCCACCAGGCTCCCTCGTCCCTCCGGCTCCGCCTTGGTCGGGCGTCAACCCGCCATCGCCTCGGGACTCCTCTCCTCTGGCTGCGCCTCGTCACTCCGTCCCACCGGCTCCGTTGGGCTCCTTCCTCCCTCCAGCTCCACCTTGGTCCTCAGTCGCTCTGGCTCCGCCGCGGATCTCCGGAGCTCCGCCTCTGCCTCGGTCGCCAGAGCTCTCGGCTCCACCCTGGCCCCCCGGATCCTCGGCGTCACCCTGGCTCGTCGGCTCTCCGTCTCCACCTCGGGCTCCTCCTCCACCTGCTCCGCCTCCGTTGGTCGGCCCCCTGGAGTCGGCGGCCATTCCTCCTCCATGGCTCCTCCCTCCGTCGGCTCCACCATGGGCCATCATCATGGCTGTGGCCTGGGTCCTGCCAGGCTCCTCCTGCTCCGAGTCCCTCCTGTCTCCTCCCTGGCTCCTCCCTCCTTCGTCACCTCCCTGGTCTCTGTCTGCCGGCCCCCTCCCGGTTGTCCGTCCTCCTCCTGAGCCGCCGCCATTGTTCCCACCCGTTCCCCCCCCTCTGTTGTTCCACGGTGCGAGGACGCACCTTCCGGGAGGGGGGAGTAATGTCACGCCCCTGGACTGTTTTGTTGTAGTTTTTGCTCCCCATGTGTTCCTTGTGACCCAGTTTCTCCCCTGTCTGATTGTATTAATTTGCTCCAGGTGTGTCTCCTTAGTTCTTTGATTGTCCCGTCTTTAAAAGCCCCAGTCCTTTCAGTTAGTGTTTGTCGGTCTTTGAATGTCGTCTTGTGCTCTATGTTCCCTAGATGAATGTCTTCTAGTGTTCTATGTTCCCTATATGGATTAAAGACTCCCAGTTTGTGAATTCTCCGTGTCTCCTCGTTCCTGGCTCCAGCATTCGTGACAGTCATCTCCATCTTCATACTACCCAGGCCCTTTGTTCACAAATAATTCCCTCCCAGGACCTCAACAAAGACATTCTGGGATTTTGGACAATTTCCTGGAATTCCAGATTCCACTGTTAAATCACTTGAAACAAACAGGTTTCATGATTCTATTCTAGGAACATCAGATCCAGGCCTCTCCTCAAAGGTGTTTTTCTGTCTTAAACCAAAGTACCCATGACTGATTGATTGAATTTCCCCCAGTAAAAATCCTTCCAGGATCCACATTAAGACTCGGTGGCTGTACCACAGATGATGGAAGATGACATGAAGTCAAGGCCAGAGCTGTCACTGGGGTTTCACAGTAGAGGTAACAGGAAGGGCAGCCAGAGGGGGGAATGATAAATAGATGGGGTCTATTTTTTCATAACCTGCTCTGTGACACCAAGACCCTTTTGACATCATAACAATGAGCAGGTCAAACAGTATAATGACAGAGCAGACAGGTGAAAACTGTAAAAGTGCAAAAGTTTAAAAATAAAGGTAAATAGCCTAATGTAGTAAGATAATTTAAACAATGTGCAGACATGAGACATTTAAGAGATTATAACAATGGGACCTATAATCCATTTTAACTTAAGTGGATTTAATATGTTCATTGTGAGTTAGTTTAAGTTATTAAAAAGTTGTTAAGATTATTCACGAGATGATACAAACTATACAAAGGTTTTATAATGAATTCTTTATTCATTATAATGCATTAAAATACCCTTATTATGCATTATAAACATATGCTTCATAGAAATGGTTACCAAACTGTTTTTTTTTTTTAAATAAATTAACTACTCCGAAAAAAGTGAAGCTATCATGGCCAAACAATGGTAGATGGGTGAGTGATCAGGAAAAATTATTGAAAACAAACAACTATTTTAACAGTTCCATAATGAAGCTATATAATAATAAAGCTGATATTAAAAGCCACCCTAATAACTCTGATCTAAAAATTGAAAAGTGCAGTTTAGAGCTATGTTTGCAATAATAAATAACAGGCCTATGATATACAAAAGTGAGAATTCAGGAAACTGTTTCGCAAATATGTGTGTGAGAGAGAGATTAAATGAGAAATGTGTGTAAGTAGCTCCCAAACAAGAAACATAATCTCAGCTTGAATCTCACTAGATCTGCCTGCATATCCCAGGAGTATCTCATGGCTGTATCAATAAACCAGAAGCCTGAACAGATCCCACACAGATCATTCTGCAAATGAAATGACCCTTGAATATTCCACTTGCATAATTCAAATGATCAAAGCTGATACAAGCAGAGAGCACACAGCCACAGCAAGCATTAATAACCACAAGCTATATTCCTAAAGGAATCCTTTGAGTCAACATCAGCAGTGAATTAAAAGCTTGACAGTATCAAACAAGAGATCCATCCTAAAATTATCTACCATGACGGGACAGTTGTCAACTTTCACGTATAAATCAGCACATGCATAAGTCAGTATAACTGATACAGGTCTAGATCTGCAGAACTGTGTTTCTGAAGCTGGAGAAACAGAGCAAATACACACCTGTGCGGCACATTGCAGGAGCGCTGCTCGGATTGAGGGATGTGCTCAGAATAACTCGCCCGGTTCCACATGCTTGGCGCAGGTTTGCTAGCTTACGATAAACACTCCTCTGAGCAGAGCACAGCTGCTGTTACTGCTGCAGACAAGCACTGCCCAGCTCACGAGTTTCATTTAAACGGCCTTCCCGCTCCCGGGATCTCCCACTCACTGAGAGACACGGGGGGAATGGGGATGGAGCACAAGCAGCTAGCATGCACATCAAAACACACAAGCGCAAGAGCGTTTCACCTCTGCTGCACCTCGTATTCTTTCACGCTCACGTTTGTCACGGTTAAATGACGAGAGTGTCTCTATATACTGCGGAATAGGAGACGGTGGCAACATCAGCAGAGATTGGGGTGATAGAGATGCAAGATGAAGAAAAAGAGAAGGGGAAAAGGACAGAGTGGTGGGAGGCGGGAAGGGGAAGAAATTAAATGAGACAGTGATAAAAGGGATGAGACTCAAGATTGAAGTAGGCAGGGAGCAGAAAGGTTGAGACAGAGAGAAAAGAACTGATTAAAATAGACAGAAGGAGAGAACAAGAAAAAAGCCCTTTTAAAAGAATAAAAAGGCACGTTTTAAAGCCAAAGAGGAAGGGAACTGGCACAGTTCCAACTGGCGAGACTGATTATAGGCTGTGCAAATGGGCGCTATCAGCTAATGAAAGAGCGGCTGCAGGTGAAGGATGAGTCTCGAGCCTTGAGGTAATCCAGAGGGGTAACAGGCACCGGCTCTTTGTTCCTCGTGCTGGTCACAATCCCTCAATGAAGAAACCCTCTTGTACCTCGGCTCCTGTTTTGTTCCCACAGCCCAGATGTAAAATGAGATTCATTGAGTATCCACAAGTATGGGGTCTGGCCCTCAATTACAGTGGGGTCCAAATGTCTGAAAAACCACACTGAAAATCTGGGACTCAATATTATAGTTTAAACCTAGAAATAAACTAAGTTTCAGGATTTGAAACAAATAAAACAATGCAATATTATCTCAAATGACTAAGAAATGTATGCTTCTGCACTCAAGATCATGTAAACAAATAAGCAGAAAGAGATCAACCAGTCATGCTATTTTAAAATCATAACCGATTAATTGTTTTTGTTTTGTTTTTTTGTTTTTTGGAAAAAAGTGTAGAGTGTAAATCTCCAACAATAACCAATATTAGGGACCATTTTTTTATTATATTTTTTTATTTCCATCCTTCCCACACAATTAAACTGAATGCTCAATATACTACAATAAAAACATAAGCATTTTCATTTTATTAATAACAAATTAAAGGGATTACATCACCAAAATAATAATAATAATAATAATAATAATAATTTAATCACCCACATGCCATCCTAGATGAATATGACTTTCTCTTATCAGCTGAACACAAACAGATGAATCCATATAATACGAGCTGATATCTGCCACAAAGCTGACACTTTAAAAACCACACAAAGCAAACACAATGGTAATTCATAAGGCACCAGTGGATGATTTAATGTGTTTAGAAGCAAAAACGATACGCTTAAGAGAAAAAAACTAATATTTTATAATATTATTTAGCTATAAATCATCACTTCCGGTCATGTGCACATTGTGAAGCATGATGTAAATAATCAACAGAAATTGATTCTTTTTCTAAAAATCTTGAGTAAACTGAGTGAGTAAATGAAAATTTTTATTTTTCAGTGAAACAATTTTTACTCATTTTTATTCTGGAAATAATTTTGAATCTTAAAAAAAAAAAAAAAAAAAAAAAAAATTACAAAAACCGAAACATTTTCACTAGCGGTCTCAGCTCAGTCTTTTGTACCCCACAGTCATTATGAATGCAAGGCAAATTGCACTAACTGGCAAAGGGCAGAAGAGGGAAAAGATGATAGGAGGATCTCATCTGGTTGAATTATGAAGGATGCTCAATCATGCACATGCATTTGGCACTCACCTGAGTGAGTAATTAAAATCAAACATCACATATGCAGCTCACTAAACCCATTACTGTCCCACAGCCCAAGGGGACCTTCAGCCATTAGCAAGGTGGCAGCCTCCTCCATATCTGTGCTGCATAACCCGCTAAATTATAAGTAATTAAACAGCAAATGAGAGGTTATGAAGCAATTACTCCCACATATAATGTTACATAAAAACACATTCTTCAAATTGCATACAGATCCTTGTAATAACATTATTTTAAAAATGTTTTAAACTTTTCTGAAATTAAAAGGGATTCATTTTCTCCTTTCCAATTTTGTAAAATAAAACAAAGTCGAATGGTAACTCTGGAAATGCTATAGAGACTAAAAGTCTAAGTAAAAATGCTTCTGGTTTTCCTTTTTTCCCATTTTAAAATAGTTTTTTAAGTTTCATTTTTAAAAAATTACATGAATTTCAAATAAATTTCTTTGTAAAATCTGATGACAATGATGCCAAGTTATGGCACTTTAGAGGAAGCAAGAACATCTGACCATTTATACAAAATTCACATGGCCAATGTGAAAAATTTAAACGGTTTAACATTGTGTGTAAGTTTACAGTAAAATACAAATTCAAGTTTTTCGGACGTAAAAACATCTGACCATTTATACAATGGAGGCATTCACATGGTGACTGTCACATATTTACTTAAAGGTGCTGTATGTAGGATTGACACCTAGCGGTTGAACTAGGCATTGAAGTCCAAATTCTAAAAATTGGAGAGGGTTTTTTCCACCCGGCCCCCCCTCCTCAGACTTGACGCACACGCAGGTTGCCAGATTAACGATAACAACAGGAACGAGCACACATTACGATGAATGACATGAAATAGGCTGTGTTTTCCGCCAACTGGCAACCCGGCATGCCGAAATACAATTGGGTAAACTGGCAGTCGCCGGGTTTCACAAACCAAAACACAGACCGACATTCTATGGAAAGATTTTCCGGACTATTTTCAAATAGAATTGCAAATTGTATTTTCAACTGCGTTTTCCATATGTGGACACATAAATTGTGACATAATCCAAATGCAATTGCAAATCTTGCATTACCGTTTGCATTTTCGCTTTCACGAACGCACAGTGACTGCCACATTTCAAGTGAAAAGTCTATTTGCAACTGTATTTCCCATGTCTTACGAGTTATGAGCCTGTCATATTTAAATAGCAATATTAATTACCACATTTGCTTTTTCACTCTCTCTGCGCCGTGCATATAACCTGCCAAAACTGGAATCGCAATTCCTTTCGCATTTGAATTTCCGATGTCTGCACTGAAAGCTGTCAATCAATGTGAGGGGGCGGGACTAAACTAGGGGGCGTGTTTGTTTTGGGAGGTGATGTCACTCACAGACGACTGTGCCGAATGCTTTGATCAATGGAGGTAATCGGTAAAGCCTCCGCTAAATTCTTAAATATCTGCAAACACATTATGGTATTTTTATGCTTTAGTAGAGTCAAAAACTTACATACAGCACCTTTAATTAGTTACCTAGAAAGAATTTGGGTTACACTTTATTTTACGGTGTCCTTGTTAATGTGTAATTATACATTTAAGTACTGAGTAACAATTAACTTCATACTTACTATATGGTTAGGGTTAGGATTAGGGTTTGGCTTAGGGTTACTTGCATGTAATTATGCGTATTTAACTGTTATTATAATAGTAAGTACAAGTAATATGTGTAACAAGGACACCTTAAAATAAAGTGTTACCAGAGTTTGTAAACAGGGCTCCAGACTGGGACTAAAACGGTCGCATTTACGACCAAAAATATTCATTTGCAAGTTTTGCAAGTTTTTGCTGAGGTTGACTATATATATATGTTATGACTTAAAAATCGCAATGCAATGCCCTTTTTCCTGATTGTTTTGTGATCACATCTTTTGTTATGTTCATGTATTAAACTTAAAATTAAAAGACGATGCGCATCAAAGTTTTAGTGGAAAAAAGTTTCAAACAGTCCTCGTCTCTGCCGCACAGCAGCGCTGACGCACACAGTCTGCTAGAAGCAGCTCCAGTTGTGCAGCGCGAGAGAGATCGAAATGACGGAGACGTGCGAGCAGTGCCGGCCCGTCCAACAGGCAGTACAGGCGGTCGCCTGGGACCCTGCCTTAAGGGGACGGCCCTGCGACCGCGAGGTTGTCAATTAAATCTCAAGGTGTGTTTGACTTGAAGCGGCACTGTGCGGACAGATCAGTGTTTGACATCGAAGTACCGCGACTCCCCGAGAGCTATATACTAATGGACAGCTCTGCATGCTTTCCTATCACTACTGCAGTACTTTGATGTCAAACAGCGATCGATCTGCGCAGCCCCTTAAGTCGAACACACATACAGATCACGCACCAGGGCTGTACAGTGCGTTTAAAAAACATTTAATGACATTTTTGCTCCAAATTCATTTCATAACATCAGTTGAGTGTTTGAAATAACTTCCTTGTGTGATCTGACCTGGTTTCATATCACAGAATGAGGCAAAATCATTTTATAATATTCTATACAGTGATAAAGGCTATGTCGATTAGCATTGCATTATAAATGTACATTATGCATATAAAAAATACCCGAGATGGCTTAAAGAACAGAGATACACCATTTAGTCACAATCGTATGTTTATTATCTTCATTCTTCATCAGTTAAATCATCCTATCTGCCTACTGCAGCGATAGCATATGCCTTCGTCCATATTAGGTATTTCCTCCAACGTGATTCTTGTATTTCATTATATGATTTTTTCACTTATGGTTTTACTGCACGAGGGCACCCTCTGGCTACCAGTATGAATGAAACAGCTACAACTACTCATTACACCTTATTTTGGGTAAAAATAGGGAAAATAAGTTTTTCTCTAGTGTAGAGGAGTTTTTTTCTTCTCTCTCTCTCAGTGGATGCATAACATTTCCTGACAAAAATTAAGAAATTACTGTTAATGATTTTTAATTATAATCATTTATAATAAATCCTTAGATCTTTCTAAACAATTTTAGTTATAGGCCTCCTGCATGTTACACTTTTTTTTCAACTGCTTACACACATTTTCAAAACTTTGCCTCTTTTTTTTTTTCAAAACTTCACACACAAATCCAAGAATTGTACACACAAAATGCAAAATGCCTGTCTTGCAAAATTAAGCACTTCATTCAAAATATCGCAAACACATCTCAAAACACCTTTGCCATAACATTAATTCCTGTTAGATCTTTGTGTTACATAGATAACTGTGTGTTGTGTTTTGCAAAAGAATCAAAGGCTGAGAATTAGTGTATGATTTTGCATATTTGGTGTGTAGTTCTGCTGTTTGAGTGTCAGGTTTCAGAAATTGTGTGACAAATAAAGATTTTGTGTGTAAGCAGCTGAAAAAAAACTGTAACAGGTCATGCTGCAGTTTTCTGTAAAATATATTAATAATAATCTTTATCAATAATTATTTGTTTAATGTTTTATTTAGTTATAACTATAATCAGAATTATTAGTAGTCATATTGATACATTAAAACAATTTTTTTGGCCAAATTGTGCAGATCTACAAACAGGCATAGCAAACTTAGTATATAATTTCTAGCAAATAAAGAAAAAGTTTATCTGAAAACTTTTCTAGTTACAGTTCAGATTTTGTGAGCAGATTTTGTTGGTTCAGATTTTGGAATTGAAATGAAAGAATGATAGAGAGATTAAAGTGAAATTGTGGTAGAAATGGAATCCAAACGGTATCTTTATGGAGCCGGAAAAAAAAAAAGAATGTTCTGACTGCTATACATAATATTTATTGCTGTAGTATTAGTATTTGTTTTATAAATGCAATGATGCCCACGATCACAGACAGACTTGTCACATGAGGGAAATCACTGAGGTTGCTTCTGAAATTAGTGAGGGTGATCTAACCTTAATATATATATATATATATATATATATATATATATATATATATATATATATATATATATATATATATATATATATATGGCCTAACCATAATATTTTTTGTGCCGTTCATTACTATGGTGCAAAGAGCGTTACTTTATAATCACTAAAAAGCTGTCACTCACTTTAGTTCATCATGACCTCACAAAGTTATGTTATAATCAGTGAGTGCAGAACTCAACACTGATGTTTATTTTGTTTATGCTCTTTTTATTTAATTTAGTTTTTGTTTATATTTTATTTTTATTTGTTTGTGTTTCATGTATATCTATTTACTTTAATTTTTCAAGCTCACTTGCACTTAATTTTTTAAAATATTTTTACATATGTATGTTGGATGCTGTGTTACACTTATTACACATTGTTAATTATTGAAATTGCCATTTTATGTGCTTTCTCTTTACTCGTCAAATTGCTATGACACTTTTTACACTAGTAGGGCCTATTTTCATTATGTTGCCTAGGGCCCCACAACTCTACGGGCCGGCACTGCGTGCGAGTAAAAGTGCAGAAAACCGTGTCTATTTCGTGCATAACTTGAACAAACTACAACAGGTAAAGCTGTCAGCTCTGTGGATATTGGCAATATCGTCAACAATTCTCATTATAATCATTACTAATATGGCTTCTTCTTATCAAAATCTTAGTCTATATGCTGAGTTCTGTTAATGCGTGAACTTCGAATTATTTGTAGCACACTTGCCGCCCAGTAATCGCAAAAAGCTTTGTTACTTTTTAATAAACAAAGTATCAGCTTTAAATTGATGCCAAATTCATAACAAAAATTCAAACAATACGGTTTTGGCGCTCTTTAATGTGGCAGGAGCGATCGCTTTGGCGCCTCAGTTCAAGCAGCAGTGAACCCATTGTATCTTTCTATTTACTACTATAGTACGAAATGAACATGATTTAACATCAAAAGGTAGGCTATTTTATAAGAGAGCCTACAGTACAACTTACTGAAATGTCTACAGCTCATTCAGTATTTCAAACTGCGGAAAATGAGTAAAGCTTATAAATATTGCAAGGTAATAATACATTTACCTCAGAATAACCACTCAGTGTCCATAAGCTCATCAGTCAGCTAGAAAAATAACTATATAGGAGCATTTTGCTATATTTATGTGCTATTGCATATTAATATTTTTACTTAACCTGTTGTCTACATGATTCAACTCCTATAAAACTGCATTTTACTAATGAAGAAAAACAGACTGTATGTGTGAAAGACCTGACAACATTTATAGGATGCATTGAAGAGGAGCCCAAACTACACTCAGTGGCGAAGTGACGCTTATGGTCTATGATATTGGTACAGATTCTGTGTAATGAACAATTCTCTGTATATTTCAAGTTGGAAAAGACATTTAGTTCCCATTTTAAGTGAACCTTAGTTCCCAGGTCGACCTGATCATCTACAAGATGGATTAAAATGCTGATAAAGTCAAGAAAAGATGAGACATAAACACATGACAGTATGATTGAAATGTTAGAATGTAGGGAAAAAAATAAAATAATAATAATAAAATAAAACATTTATTCTGTGGCACCTAAAAAAAAAAATTGTACAAAAAAAAACATTTCTATAATTAAATTTTTTTAACTGTTCTAAATATTAAATCCTTCCAGGTTTCCAGGTTCACATTAACTTTTTTCTCTCAATCTTTTGGACACCGCTGTATTTCTCATGCTTATCATTAAATCAGCCTTGAGTTACCCTCCACTGACATCTGATGTCTGGCAAAACAAGACAGTTGCAGATCTATACTCTTGGATGCCATGATGAAATCCCCAAATGCTTCCTTGATAAGCTTACTTTAAAATGCACAGAGGTTGCCTACTGTTCCCATCATCATCTAAATGCAGACACCTAACCATTCAAACAAACCACTGGGATACAAGTGCTTACAAAATGCCAGCAAATAAGCACATAATACTGTTTTGCCTCATTTGCAAATTAGACCTTTACCTCTGTGATGCATCAGGCAGTATATAGCTGATAAAACACGTGACTTTTTTGACACATAAAAAAGAAGATCTGTCAGTGCCAGAAATTGTTTGTGTACAAGGGTAGTTGTCTGACAACAGGAGATAGGAAATGAATCATCCGACAATATTCCACTCAAAGTCCTTGACTTAGCCTCTATACGGTCATACAGTCATTCCAAGGAGATGAGTTAATCACAATTATTACTGAATCATCTTCATTCTCACATCCAACAGTGTCAATATAGAATCATTATGACGTTAAATTTAAGTCCCACAACCTTGGAGTTGAAATTGTTTTGAATTTAGTTTCTTCACATTGTAAATGCGCAACATCTAATTTTACTTTGGCAGAAATATATATCTGGAACATTTGTACAATTAATGATATTAGAGTGTGTCCATCAATTTCATATTAAAAGATAAACTTTAAAGGTGCCAAAATAAGTTCAGACGTCATTACATCCTGAATCTGTTCTTGAACACCGTTCTTGTTCAAATGAGCATTTTACACTCATGCAATCCATATTAAGTGTGAAATAAACAGATAATGGTTCCATTTAGAAACTATATGATATACTAACCATTGCCATAGCCTAATGGATTTTACAGCATCCTTTCAAAATTATAGTCATAACCATAACTTAAACACAAGTTTATTGGCTATCCAGTTAAGCTGTGGCAATATTGAGCAATAATAATAAAATATGACTTCCACCATGACTGCTTTAGATCATCCTTACAATAAAGCAATTTAGTCATTTGGTAATTAATGATCCTTTGTTAAATATAATCTGCTGAGTCGACATCTACCTGTCGATAAATCTGTTCAAGGGAATTACAGAGTTGTATGGTACTCACCACTTATTTGGCCTTGAAGACCTAAGGACAAGCCACAAAAGACACAACTATGCACAAGTGCTTCAGATTCTTCAGTTTCTCTTATGTCTATGCCTCAAGAAGGTCAGGATATCTAAGATGAACTTTATCCACAAATGGTTATTCTCTCCTCCTTTATGTATCTTCTGGCACGAGCTCTCAGCATCCAACAAGACTAATAGTTCTGAGCCTCGCAGCTACTAAACTCACTGAAATGTTACTGAAGGTATATGCCAGAGTGTCTCATGTGCCAAAAATATCCCGGTGCTAATTGCTCATATCATATGACCTCTGTTTGCTCCAGTCGCTTCCCACAAACCCCCCAGCCTGTCTGTAGAGGGTGTGGAGTGCAGAGTTGGATGGCTGAAATTAGTGCTGGATCAGGCTGAACTGAGCCGCCCCCAGTCACCCTGACTCAGCCCGTCAGCACCTTCTCAATCTCCCTTGTGAGCCTCTACAGGATGAGAGGAACAGAAAAGAGGTCTCATCCCTAAATTGAGCTAAGAATGAAGGGTCTGACCATATGCCCCCATCCTCAGTGGTCAGGTTACACCTGCTGCAGGGTTATCCATAGTGTGCCGCTTCAAATCAGCAGTAACTGATGAGCTTGCTGTCCGGATGCAACCAGAACCCGCATCTATCTCTGCCTTCAGGTTTATCTGCCACAGAGCTGATCAACTGATGATGCAAATTCTACATTAAAAAGTACTTTTTACCCACTCAAGAAATTGTAACATATAAACCAAATAAATTCTATATAACGTGGAGAAAATCTGTTTGCATTCCTATTTATCTCAACAAAACCTCCTGGAAGTACACAAATTAAAATCTGTTGTCTTTGCTCATCTGCACATACAACTGATTTTAAGACAATGCCCTGAGCTATAAAAGCCATGTTACTAATAAATAAAAAATACAATAATTATAATAAAACAATGCTGACAAATACACAAATATAATATAATATAATATAATATAATATATCATTTAAAACTTTGGGGTCACTAAGATTATTTAATGTTTTTGAAAGAGAGCATAAGTGTCGTATGCTCACCAAAGGTGCATTTATTTGGTCAAAAATATAAAAACAGTAATATAGTGAAATATTTTTACAATTTTCTATCAGATATTTCAAAATGGAATTTATTCCTGTCAAGCAAAGCTGAATTTTTAGCAGCCATTACTTCAGTCTTCAGTGTCACATGATCCTTTAGAAATCATTCTAATATGCTGATTTGGTGCTCAAGAAACATTTCTTATCATCACAGCTAAAAACTAGCTTAATATTTTTGTGGAAACAGTGATATTTTTACAGAATTCTCTGATTAATAGAAACCTTTCTGTAATATTATAAATGTCTTATTCTAAATTATAATAATATAAATGACACGGTTGATCCATTTAATGCACCATTGCTGAAAAAATTATTCATATCTTAAAATAAATGTATCTATCTATCTATCTTACTGACCCCAAACTTTTCAACAGTAACTTAATTTACACAGTTAATTCTGAATGTTAAAGGAGAAAGACGCTTTTTGTTCCAAATGGTGTAGTTCAAGGCATTTACCTGCAGAGGTCATACTAACCAATTTAGCTTTGACACCTTGATATAATATTGGAAGAGGAATTAATCAAAACCAAAATAACAAAAAAAACTGAGAAGGAACTCAGATCAATTATAAAAAAGCAGATGAACTTGTTAAAATGCATCACTGCACTAGGCCAGAGGTTAGAACCAGGACAGACATGGTAACAAAAGCTTTGATGGTCTACTATCTATCAGTCATGTAAACATTAAAGGATAGGCAGAAAGAAAGAGTAAGAGAAAAATACAAGATTATCCGAGATTACTTTTTAGGGTATGGAGAAAACACAGGCTAACTCTATTTTGAATTCAATAAATTGGATATATATTATAAATGAGCAAAAGGGAAAAGCCTCCACAAGCTGTCCATTTAAACTGTCATTCCTGAATAAGAGTCGGTCCATTGAAAGGAAACTAATCCCCCTTCTCTGGGGCTGTCCACGTGTGACCTATGAAAGTCAAAGATTCAACAGCATTCCCTGGTGGTTGTCTTGAGCACAGCAGAATGTTACTACATTCCACACCGCAGCTCTCACGCTGCTCTGGCCCAGCAGAGGATCATTGACTCTGACAGAAATAACTTCATTCTCTCACCGTAGATATTTCTTCCAGGCTTTAATGTGGGCAAGGTGGGAAAGTGCCGTAGCTAGTGCTGGGGCTATTTGTCCTGTGATCAGTCCTGGCAGAGTGAGTTAAGAATGTATGTGTGGGTTAAAGCTGATGGACCTGAGAGAGCTACAGACATACACTGCATGGCTGTAATTAGGCATATAAATGGCCATAATCAATGTCACCATTACAGCATGTTCCAGTATGAAGAGCAGTCAAACTTGATAATGTATGGATAGATTTAGTATGCAAAATCAAGACAGCATGTTTCTGTTAAATGTTCTCCACAATAAGCACAGAAAAGCGTGTAGAGAAATTAAGTACCAATATAATGGAATATTTTTTTAAATATTAAGTAGCAACATTTCAACACTGATAATCAATGTTTTTTTAGCAACTGACAAAATGTATTTACTTAGTAATTATACTTTTCACACTTCAGTATGTAATTTTTCCCACACAATCTGTGCTAGAGACATGAATGATAGTTCAAATACTGTGGCTTGATGAGGCGTGGTATTACTTAAGCAATCAGACTTAACATTGTCACCTGGTGGACAATAAAATAGACAAAAAAAGGAGACATGAGTTATGGAATAGAACTAGAACAGTGTTTCCCAAAGTGTAAGCTGAGCCAATCGTATTACAGAGGAGCATGACCTCACCGAAAAATTATAAAAAATTATTATTATTATTACTATTATTATTAACATTATTATTATTAAAGAGACTCCTAGAGCTCCAAGAATAGCGTTGTAACCACACAGAAACATGCACTATTACATGCAGTATTCACAGCATCCTACTCTAGTACCCTGTGGTTTTATGCAATTACTACTCAGATTTTATTCAGAAAATGTAAAAATGTAGTTTTGGTCATAATGTGACAAACAACATGACTGGGGTTTTAATGAATAGCACAGCATGCAATTTAACAGCAGGCTGATCGCTTCAACTCAAAATGCAGTCTTAGTGCGGTTGTCTGTTTTTGAACATTTGGACAACTTCACTGCTCGCTGTGGAGCCTTGTGGTCATGGGCAGAAGCTCTGGCATACAAAACTAGACAAGCATGCTTTTACTCGCTGATTTGAGAAGACATGTATGCTTCCTCAGCCTTCTGAGATGCGCATTTTCTTGTTTAGATTTTTAAAATTTTAATTTGCACTGGCTACCAATAGCGGCTCGCATAAAATTCAAGGCATTAATGTTTGCATACAAAACTACCTTTGACTCTGCACCCCTTTACCTAAATTCAGTACTTCAGACCTATGTGCCCTCTAGAAACTTGCGTTCTGCAAGTGAACGCCGCATTATTGTGCCATCCCAAAGAGGCACAAAATCACTTTTACTGAATTTTTCATTAACTGTTCCCATCTGGTGGAATGACCTGCCCAACTCAATCCGAGCAGCTGAATCCTTAGCCATCTTCAAGAAACGGCTAAAAACCCATCTCTTCCATCTTTATTTGACCCTCTAACTCTAGCATTCTCTATTCTAATTTTATTTTATATATCTGCCTTTTTTTTTTTTTTAAAACACACACACACACACACACACACACACACACAGACACTTTATCAATTGCATATTTATTCTCTAACTGCTAGCTTTTCTTGAAAGACTAACACTAGCTTTCTTTTCTATATTCTTTATTCTGTTTAATAAAAAAAAAAAAAGAACAAAAAAAAAAAAAAAAAAAAACCTTGCTACGTGTACTGCGTTTGGCTAACCGAGACTTGTCATAGCGCTTGCATGTTGTTGCTCTTTTGTTGGTTTTGATTGCTTCTATTGTCTTCATTTGTAAGTTTCGATAAAAGCGTCTGCTAAATGACTAAATGTAAATGCAATGTAAATGTAAATGTTTAGAGAAGTATTGTTGACTCAGCATAACTGTTCTGCTAATACTGATTGCTTCATGTTTCTCCTCCCAGCTTCCTAGAATCAATTATCAGATGCTTTGAGGAAAACGTTGTTGCTCCTACAACACACTGCCAGCAAGAACTCTGTAAATCATGTCTTTAAATCACTCCAACACAGGACACAGCACTACAAAACACTAAAGTCCTGCCCCAATAACTCACTTGCAGGAAGACTGCTCTCTCAAATGTTACTTGGATAAATCCCACGTAGCATGACTTCCTGCAAAAAGAAATTAAAGTTTTGTTTTGTTTTTTTCTGGATTGATGACCTTTCTAAGAAAGCAATACCACATTCACCTGCCTCCTCTGACAATACATCCTCCTGAGAGTGTCTATGATTTAGACTAATTACATATATGGTCCAGTGTAATGTTTTCTTTGAGGAGTCAAAGCAGTAGTCATCAATAGCTTTAAAAAAAGACAAATGGTCCTCAACACCATTTTAGAGAGCACGTATTGATTTTTTTTATTCATCAGGGCGCTCCTACTTCTACGTAAAATACAGCCCAGATTATTTATGGTATCAAAATCTTAAAAACCTAATTTGGAAATGTTGTTCACACTTTAAGAGAAAAACATTCAATACAAAAACATAATATGCACCTTTTGTATAAAAACACCACGTACAACCCAGCCATTTGGATTAGACAAAATATTTGAGGCTTTTCTTCAAACAAGCACCCGTAAGACTGTGAAGATCATAGTTCGATAACAAAACCCCAAGTATTAGCCAGTGGAATTTCCTTTTCCTATAAAAAGGCAGGCCAGCTTCATGGTCTGAAAAACATAATTCCTCATTCTAAAACCCGCAGACTGAAATGGCTGGAGCAGAGGGGAAGACATTGTTTACCATCTCAAGTCATCCCAGGAACTCCTTTTATGTGTAAAGTTAAGGCGAGAGCAAACTGCAGTTCTGCAGTCATGTCCATTTGCTGAATCTCTCCTGACAAAATGCTGCAGGAGGCCTGACATCTGTGTTCAGTTAGAGAAAAATATAACAACTTTCCAGCACTAGGCTTTTTGGGTCAATGTCAGTGTTTTTTTTTATTGTTAACTAATACTGAAACTATTAAAAAAAAATCATTAATTAAAATAAAGTTGAAATCAAACAGAAAAATAATATATATAAACTTCAATTTAAAAAAAACACTTGCCTTCGCAACCAACTAAAATAAAATAAGTTTAAGGAAAAAATTACTAAAACTGAAATAAATGAAAATATCAAAAGTACAACAAAATTACTAAAATCTGAACTACAATTGAAATAAACTCAAAATAAATAAAAAAATAAAAGCTAAATCAAAATATTAAAGAACTTACTATAACAGTACATAAATAATAAACTAGCTCATTAGGCAAAATGAGAAATAATCATTCATAGATTCTGAGAGTTTGCCAGCAGTTTGTTAAAACTTTGCCCTTGAGTATTAAAACTATTAACCTACTGTGTATAATATACTCATTACCTTTCCTCCGCTGATGTAGTTTCATCCTCTTCCTCTCTGATAGTTTCCAATTCAATCTCTGTCTCCTCACGACCAACATCCTGCTTGTTTACACGGCCCAGCGGCAGGCAGCTGCACGAGGTACCCATGTTGGCTTTAGCTCTAGCATCTCTACGGCCCCTGTGTCTGCTGTTTCTCCGGTCTACAAACTTTCTCATGTAGTGCGAATTGCATAGTTACATCTCAGACACATTTATGAATTCAGTGTGGGCTTGAGGGTTAAATACGACAAGTCAAACTGCATCTGACTGAATGGTCCTGGTGACATACTGCAAAACATAAGCAGCCACTGTCCCCTCTCTCAATCCCTTCATTGTCTTTCCTCTGTCCTTTCCCCTCATCAATGCTCTGTTATTACACCCAGTCCCATTTGTTTCAACTAACACAAACAATGTGTTTTTAGCCTGTCATGGTTTTCATCTGTCATGGAAGATGTGACGGTACCATGGCACTTTGTATCTGGTGCCTACTTCTTTCTCAAAGGAAGTGACATACGGTGTCTGGACAATATGGATTGCTTGAGGCTACAATACAACAGTTGTAAGCAGAAAATCAGCACGACTGGTCTCCTACGCTCCAGATTAGATCAGAATGTGGCTGAGAACTGCCCTCTGGCAAGTCATTTAAACTGGACTGGGTACTCCAAGGTTGTGTGTGATTCATTTTGATTTCAGAATATGAATTGAATTTAAGTAGCATAGGATGCTGAAAAAGTGTTAACAATTTGACGCCATCAAAAAAATTTGTTTATTATCCCAAAGCATCAGAAATTGTCCAACCAGAGGAAAATGGAGGGAGTATAAATACACATAAATATATACATTTATATGTTGATTAAAATCATGTTATAAAAACGCTAACATTCAGATCTAGGGTCAGCAACTTTAATTAATTAATTAGTTTAAATATTTTTAATTAATTAATTTATTTATTTATTTATTTTTAATACTTTTAAATTGATCAAAAGTGACAGTAAAAACATTTATAATGTTCCAAAAAAGGGTCTTTATCAAATAAATGTTGTTCTTTTTAATTTTCTGTTCATCAAAGTATCTGGAAAAATGTATCACGGCTGTCACAAAAATATTAAGCAGCACAACTGTTTTCAACAGTAATCATAAGAAATCTTTTTTTAGAAATCAGCATATTGAAAATAGTTGTTTTAAATTGTACTAAGATTTCACAATATTGCTGTATTTACTGTATTTTTGATTAAATAAATATTGAATGAAGTGAAGTTATCTCATTTCAATTTTCATGTCAATATTTCTTTTTAAAAAAGTTAAAAAATCTGAAAATAATGAGATAAACTCTGCCATACAGAGCTATCTGAAAATAATGAGAACATACTGTGGTGCACATGGTGTGACAGTGTTTATATATCAGGGAATTCATAGGCATAGTCAGACCAAATGAATGATGTATATAATTAAATAAATAATAAAAAAAGAAATATTTTATGTTGCAAAACTTGTTAAAATAGTGAAAATCCTCAATTTGTGATACTCCAATTCAATACATTTATCTTCCTGTCATTCTGATTCAAATTCAAATTCAACCTCCTGTGAAACATGGCCAATTCAATTGTAATTCCTGCTCATGAATGGAAAGGAAGCCAATTCTTACATCTGGCCCAACCCTGGACTGCTCAAGACAATCAGTCATGCCTGGATTCATAAGCAGACCCCCCGCTGTTGCTGGTGAGATACATATAACGCGATTTCCACAAGATAAATGATTCATGCTGCAGGTAGTTCAAAAGGAGCATTTCTCTTTTTTTCTCGTGAGCAGTTCGGTCCACTGCGGCTCCACTGCGCACAGCCCCCACCGCAACAGGAAAACATTAAGCAGTCCCATCACAGCGAAAGGCTCCTGCCTCACTGAAAAACGCAGCATAATCTCTTTATCCCCTATTCTCTTCAGAGAAAGAGGGTAAGGGGAAGAGAGAAAGAGAGAGAGGTAATACTGGCACAAACATGCTGTCTCATAATGCCTCATGCATATGCTGAAAAACATCTGAGGGATCAAACAGAAATAATGAACAAGTCAAGACACCTCGGATTTCAAATCAATCTAACTTAAGTGAACATCTGCTACTGAGTAAGCATCCATCTTATGTAAACATTATAGTATGAAACAGCTGACTGAGATAAGCCAAAAAGAGCTACTGCACCTATAATATTTGCAATACTTTGCTTTCGCTGCAATATTTTGTCTGACGTACTGTGACGAAGCACAACACTGCTCGACAGTGAGGCTGACTACAAAAGTGAGCCAATCAAATGTAGGGATTATACAAAGGAAACAAACACAGTTCAGTGGAGCGGATGTCATGTAAAGGTCACGCACATTCATAGTATTCCTGACATGGCCTAAAAAGGCCAACAATGCACAGCTATAACAAAAATCACTCATAGACAGAAAATAAATCAAGTAACTTTAAAAGTGTGTTTGCATCTATCTTGTAATAAACTGAACTGATGAAGTGTTTATATGACTGTATCTGCTTTCTCTAAACACTCAGATGGGCATTATTTGTTAAGGGGGCAACATCATACAGTTCAGTAAAAGGAGATAAAAAGGGGGCTAGAAATATATTTTTAAATACTAAAGTCTTGCACAAAAAGTTTGCCTGAAAAATTAAATGATTCATATAATGAGAAACCAAATTTTCCTTTTTTTGAGACAAGATAACTATGTTTTGAGAGTACTATGAACTTTTATAACAAAAAACCCCAGAACTCAGAATTTTCTTTAAAAAATTTCAAGTCACCATAAAATCAAAATTGACAATCCCTTTTTTGTGAAATATTATAGTGTTTATTATAGATGATTCATCCGTGCACATCATTATTTTTGTATTATTTTTTGTTTCATTTTTCTCATTCAAGAAGCTATTTCACCTGAAAAACATCAGTCACCATTTCTGCAATTACTGCTCTTTCAGATATCCTTGGATTTCTTCAAAAACAACTGACATCAGAAATTCATAACATTAACAAATAACTGCCCACATTTACACATCAACCACACTTATTCTACGGACGGTCCACTACAGGGCTCGACAATAAGGACTGCCCGATGGCCCGGGGCCAGTGTGAAGGACGTTCGGGACAGTAGACGGATTTGTCACTTGCCACTTTGTTATTTTATGTGATTTTTCAGTTTCTGTACCTGAACATCTACAAAACATAAAAACCTAAAGCATCATTTAATTTCCATCTTTGTGCTATAGGCCTATGTTTATTTGTGCTAATACTTAGTTATTGGCTGTCACTTGTCTTTAATAATGTTTAAACTTTATATTTGTTTATTTTTGGCTAGTGATTTTTGCTGTGGTATTGAAATTGAAATAGAGAATTGTAAAATTTAATTGATATCTAAAATATTGGTGTCATATAAGCTTATTTATTAGAATACAAGATAACATAGATCAAAAACAATGATAACAGCAATTATTTTATTTTTTTTGTGGCAGGGCCAGTGAAAATGTTGGCAGGGCAAGTAAAAATTTGTACCACTGGCCCGACCCGACCGGGCCAGTAGAAAAAATCCTTAGCGTTGATCCCATCTAGAATTCAGCAGTGCTGATGCAATCATATCTGAACCGAAAGAAACAAGTTACATTGGGGTCAGGTACAACCGAAAACAGCCTAATTATACAGGGCATCATTAAAGCAGAATAGTAATAATACTGCACTGGAAATTTTTTTGTGAATTTTCCTCTAAATACACCCCATACTATCAATTCTCAATGGCATCAAGTCTAATCTCAAGCATAATTTATTAACTCTGAGCTGTGAAGAAAGTCAGGATGTTCTGGACCATTCTAATAGGTCTCTAGGTTAAAATGAACAAGTCTAGAGGCGAGGCAAGGCAAGGCAATTTATTTATATAGCACATTTCATACATAGTGGTAATTCAAAGTGCTTTACATAAAAGGATGTGAAATAGTCATTAAAAATAATAATAATCACAACAATAAAAACAAGAAATGAAAAAAATATATAATAAAAATAAAATGATATAAAAATTGATTGAAAAAGAATTTAAAACAGTTAAGAATAGAAAATGATTACACATAGTGCAATTAGTTCGGACGTAGCACAGTGCTCATTTAACAAATGCACAGCTAAACAGATGAGCTTTGAGTCTGGATTTAAATGTGGCTAATGTTTTAGCACATCTGATCTCTTCTGGAAGCTGGTTCCAACTGCGGGCGGCATAATAGCTAAAAGCAGACTCCCTTGTTTTGTGTGAATCCTTGGTATTTCTAACTGACTTGATCCTAATGATCTGAATGGTCTGAGGTTTATATTCTGTGAGCATATCTGCAGTGTATTTAGGTCCTAGGCCATTGAGTGATTTATAAACGAGTAAAAGTACTTTAAAATCAATCCTAAATGTAACTGGAAGCCAGTGTAAGGACCTGAGGACTGGTGTAATATGCTCAGATTTTCTGGTTCTAGTCAGAATCCTGGCAGCAGTGTTCTGGATGAGTTGCAGCTGTCTAATGGTCTTCTTTGGAAGGCCAGTGAGGAGACCATTAAAATAATCCACCCTGCTTGTGATAAAGGCATGAACAAGTTTCTCCAAGTCTTGACTGGAAACAAAACATATAATTCTTGCAATGTTTTTGAGATGATAGTATGCTGTTTTAGTTACTGCTTTGACATGACTACTAAAACTAAGGTCTGTCTCCAGAATCACCCCCTATGTTTTTTGACGTGACTTTTAGTTGTTTGACCCCTAGAGTCAAGGTATGCATTCACCTTGAGAACTTCATCTTTGTTTCCAAATGCAATAACTTCAGTTTTCTCCTTGTTTAACTGAAGAAAGTTCTGGCACATCCTACTGTTAATTTCATCAATGCATTGGCAGAGGGAGTCAATGGGGCTGTAGTCATTTGGAGATAAGGCTAGGTAAATCTGGGTATCATCAGCATAGCTGTGATTAAGGCTGGGCGATATGGGCAAAAATTCATATCTCTGTATTTTTTGGCCGATTTGTGATATACGGTATATATCTCGGTATTTTCGTTTTTGTATTTGAATTTAAAAAAATCTGTATTTAATATATATATATATATATTTCACTTACCGTCCAATGTTGTCCAACAAAACAATACATATTAAAGGCTATGAAAACAAATAAAGTGAATGTAACCATGTAAGCCTTTATATTATCTGCAAAAAAGGGTTAAAATCACATTTCATTCTAACATTGTAACATTGCAATCTAAAAACAAGAATAAGGCTTTTAAAGCGGAAGTTAAATTCACTAAATTAAAAATGAAAATAAATAAGAACAAAAGCACAGAGTTGTGTTAGACTATTTTGATTACCCCATTACAGTCACTTTATATACAGTTAGTGCTATCATAAAAATAGACTTACTTGTAGAATTTTAAACCTACATGTCACATTTGTTGGCCAACTACAAATATTTCAGCGAAATGTATATTTTAGTCAGAATTATTGCGCTGATATTTAATTGAACTCCGTCTGTTTGGCGCGCATGCGCGTGGCGGCGCTCGTTATAAATGAAGTCTGTGAAGTTTAGCGGAGAATCGCACAGCAGAAGGCTCATGCACTTCTGACAACAAAATGGAAATATTTCCCTGACTTTCTAACATTTACAGATGGAGAATATACATGTGAAATGTAAGTTATCCATTAAGGGAAACAGCACATCTCAAACACATTAAACAGCACGAGTGGCGTCTCTGTCAGCGGGACACGCAGCCTTTCTGTCAGAGCATCTGATGGGCCGAGTCAATTAAACTACGCGAAACTATAAACTATACTATGTCTTACCAGTTTTTAAAGGCCTTAATATAAAGCTTGTCACGTGTTTAGAACAAATTGGATTATGCACTTTCTCCGTAACGGCTGAGTCTGTGTCTTCCGCTATATTTTCAGATGCACTCGTTTCAAACTACTGTATATCGATATAAACGGTATTGCCTCATATCGTATCGCTTATAAAGAAAATATCGATATATCGTACAAACTCGATATACCGCCCAGCCCTAGCTGTGATAGGCAATTTGGTTCTTTCTCATTATGGAATTACATTTTGTCTCTACAGGCCGCAGATTAGATGGGTCAGCCGTATGGCTTGAGAAGGCCTTAGATTTTCTATCAAGTGATAAAACAGAGATAGAGAAAGCTACAGGCACACTGGGTTCCCGCTTGTTCTGTAAACATTTGTGAATGCTGCTGCCAATATAGCGGGGACCCGACACATATCACTGAGAGCTGTTTTCAGTTGTTTTTGGTTCACCTACAGCCGATGGAGGAGGGTTTGGGCCCTGGCGTTGTGGCAGCGGTCGGAGAGCTCTCTAGACAATGTCAAGAGTAAAGAATGTAATTAATAATCAAAACATGACAGTGCACCTCAAAAACACTTAGTTGTAGCCTGTTCTGCAGAGTGAGTGTATATACTCCAAAGTGATGTGACAGCAGGTAATGTAGCATGACTCTACACCATCAAAAAATAAAAAGTCAAAAGGTCATTTGTAGCATGAGTGAGATTTGCCTCTGAAAGGTATGGGACTGCTTAAAAACACATCTCCGCAGGAACAGTGACACGTGGAGGGGGATTGCTGGTTTGGCACAAATGCTGCTCTACTGACATTGCTGGGAGATGGTGTCTATAGGGAAATTCATCCTCTTTAATCAACATTTAAAGTGTTTTGCCTCCACTCTACCGAAACACATCATGGTTAATTAACTGATGGCGTCCTAAGAACTTCAGGAGACTGAACCAGTAATGGGGGTGGGCTCAACACACCGTGAGCGGATCTGAAGAGAAAGGGCAAATGAGGTAAAAATACCAAAAACTGAAATTCTACATTTTTTCCCAAGAGTTCCAACTGTGGGAGTGTCGGAGAGCTGGTGTTTGGGAATCTGATTCTCTGTAGGCGGTCAATTTAGGGCTACAGTCTCACAGAAATACAACACTTCCACTGCAGCTCCAGTGGGATGTAAATCCAAATGACAAAAAGGATATTGTCCCAATAGGACACCATTGTGTCTAAGTGCCTTTGGGGAGATACAGAATTGCACAAATTCAGTACAGAATGACTTTTCTGAGTATCCCTTGGCTTTTTGGGGTGGAAAAACTGGGAAATCGACATTGCACAAGGAAAACAAACTTTTCCAATCCACTGGTGCGTTTCACACATGCTAATGCATGTTTACATGTTTCCAAAGTAAATCAAATAAAAATCTTAAATAATCAGAAGTGAACACAAATATTAATTCCTTTTCAAAAAAAAAAAACTACCGACCACAAACTTTTGAATGGTAGTGTATATTCTCAAGAGGAGGCTATATTCTTCCTGCAACAGGGCTCATGTAAATGAGTTTGATTTTACTACGGCCGCTCACACTCAACAGTCCCGCTATTGTGTTGCCTCCTCTTATTTCCAAAATCCTGCTCCACAAGCAGCGGCTGTTGTCACGGCAGCGACATGCAGACTTGGCCTGAGCTCAGGCTGTTGGATGAGCAGTGAAGTGAAAGAAGGGGGTCTGGAGTAGGGGGACTTCTCAAACAGAGTCAACATGGACCTTATCATCAGGATAGACGCCATATTTAATTTGATGTGAATGAAACAGTCTGTTCAATAGTTAGTAATGTTTCAAAGCATCAAAACTACACCTTTCAAAAGAAACACTGATGTGAAAATCAAACAACTTTAGCTAGAACAATTTCTATTCCAGGTAACCTGAGAAACTTGTTCTGAGAGAAAATATTAAAGTAACCAATGGAGGAACTGTCACAAGAACCTATTAAACTCAAGCAAGCAAACTCAATCTTAATATTCTATTTCGCTTCTGTTACAGTAAACACAGTTTCTCATAAGAGTTTTGCTATACCACTGCCTACCCAGAAAATTCAGCCACCTCGCAATTTCATAGTCTAAGTAAGCAACGCAACACTACTGCAGCACCCCCTGTTTTTTTTCTGTGGGCAACTGTTATAACTGTTGGGAATAAAAAAATATATATATGTAAATTATTATATACTGTATATTTACACTGGAATATTTGGGATTTGACTATGAAAAGAGATTTATGTCTGAGTTTTGAGCTATTCAATAATTCAAATCAAATCAAGATGTGTATTATTAACCAATCAGATTTGTTGTTGCCGATTACAACGCGTAACTTTAAGGTTACCTTGAGGGACGCAATTTCAGTTAAACACACGAAGTGCAGTGTGAATTTGAGCATGTCGCCAAAGAGAATTTCTGAGTTTTTCAAAAACCCTAAAAATATTCAAGTTTCAAGGACGAGCGTGGATGATTCAACTACCACCAACTCCGTGTCCAGCTCCACCACCGGCGGCCCTGTCAACGATGGTCCTGCTGTCCAGTCTGCTAACGTCGCCCCTTCTTCAGCTAAACATTTCTATGGTTGCTCCGATGTTTATAATATTTAGTTTACGTTGGCTATTTTTCTATCTATTTCTATCTGCTCTTTGAAATATTTACCCAATGGGACAGTCACAAGCCTCCCGGTTTTCATCTAAAATATCTTAATTTGTGTTCCGAAGACGAACAAAGCTTTTACGGGTTTGGAACGACATCGGGGTAAGTGATTAATGACAAAATTTTCATTTTGGGGTGGAGTATCCCTTTAAGAACTTTATTTTTTGTAAACAATAAACACCTAATTTATATAAGACACTGATATTTATCTTTAATCAAGCCTTTATTGAATTAACATTTTACTTCAATTAAAATTCATTATAACTAAACATCTAAAAAGAAAGAAGTTCTTGCTTAGAATCCAGAGTTTAGCTGACTAGTATTAGTAGGATGGTGGTCACAAGAAGTAAAACCATGATCCTCATTACCATGGTTATTTGGTTTTTAAAATAAATAATAAGTAGTAATAAACTATAAAATTTGTAGTTGAAAAAAAAAAAACTAAACATGAAGAAACTACAAAACACCTTCTATAAAATTAAAATATTCCACAATATGTAAAAACAGTAACATTTCTAATAAATAACTTTCTGCCAACACATACCAACTCCAACCATTGGAGTTCACAATATAGTGGACTCAAAAGAGAACCCGTTTTTTTCTTGGTCCTCTTCACTGAAGCGCAAGTTTTGGTCCTCTTCACTGAAGCGCAAATTTTATTAATATAATAACTTCGATACTGAATCACTACATTATATTTCTCAGCAACTAGGGGGTAAAATTGATGTTTTGAAGTAACGAAACTCAAAGCTTTACTATTTGCAGAAGACGCACAGATGCAATTCACACACGCAACTTTCATCCCTCTCGCTCTCAATAATTACTTTAAAATCAATGCTATAATTCATGCATTCAAATACATGATCTTACTGGTAGGGCTGCACGATATATCGTTTCAGCATCGATATCGCGATGTGCGCATCAGCGATAGTCACATCGCAGGATGTGCGATGTTTAGTAGGCCTGATCATTATATTTATACTGATCGTTTTCTTTGCTCACACACAGACACCGTGTCTACTCCGGACGCGACAGCTGCACAGAGATATCCATTTTTAAATAAATTTAGTAGCAGAGCTACTGCAAGCGATTTTCAGTGCTGGAAATTCATTTATCCTTTGTTGAAACTTCCGCGTCGTCGAGGAGAGCACATCACGGATGTTTAGCAACGGCAGGCGCCAGGAAAGCGCAAGCTCCCGAGCGCTTTGGAAAGGAGGAGGAAGTGGCGCGGCTGGAGTTTTCCACGCGTTTGCAGATGTGAACGGCCCCAAAGTCTTTCTACACTGGATGCGACAAAGCGACCGTTGCCAATCGTGTCAACTTTGTGTCAGTACGTCATAAACAGAGCGAGGCATATCAGTTTACTGGCGGGGATTCGTCGTGTCGCGCCGCATCCAGTGTAGTACGACACATATGCGCGAAACCGTGTCAAAATGCATGTCTCCAAGTATCCTTGTAAAAAAAAAACAAAAAAAAAAAACAGTTGCTTATGTCTTAGGTAAACAATTGAGAAAGAAAGAGGATAACAATAACAGCAGTTTAATGTCTCTGTTGCTTTCTGTGTCATAATCAAACAACAAAACAGAGAAAAATCACTTTTGTAGCTTTAACACAGATTTATTAGATTTAATTTATACAATGAAGACTGTATTATGCAGTGTTATTTTACATTTTATTATTCAATTTCTGCACCTGAATACTGTTGGACTTAAAAATACAAAGCACTGTTTATTTCATTTGTATCTTTGTTCTATTATATTTATCTATGCTTGTAAATTGTTTATTTCCTATGCTGATTTACTCACCTACAAAATCAATATTTTTTTTCTCTCCAAATAGAGCTATTCAAGTCATTTGGTGATTTTTTTTTTTTTTTCATATCGCAATATATATCGCAGAAAAACAAAATATCGCAATGTGAGTTTTTTCCAATATCGTGCAGCCCTACTTACTGGGCAGAATGCTAGATCTCTGCTGTGCATCGGGTGGTTCTTTGCCTCCATCATGACAAGAATACTTAACGATGCATGCATTAAATAATTTAATGCACAGTTAACTGTAAATTACATAAATGGCAACAGAATTATTTTGTATTTTTAGAGTTAACAGTTGGTTTATTTATTTACTTATTTGTTTATTTATTTTTGAAAAATGTAACGAGATTGAAACGTCTGAAATGACATTGACTATGTTTACGTGCACAATTTGACTGAATTCATTCCGACTGATGAATCTGAATATAGTTTTTTACTTGAACGCTCAATAAAGTGATCGGGTTGAGGAGCGTGTTTACATGTCACAAGCTTCAAATCGGAATTGATTTATATATTTTTTTTTTTTTTACATGCGCACACTGCACAAATATAGAGTTTCTCACTGTTCGCACATAATAACCACTAAATATAGCCTACATAAATATACATATAAACCGCTGTGCTGCTCATATTTATCACGCAGTAAAAATGCCCCTCCCTGCGCCCAAAACGGGTCCTTTCAGTTTCGGGCTTCAAGCCGATCGAGTGTTTACATGCACTCTCAATCGTATTAGAAAAGGAATAAACCACCCCCTTCAATCCAATCGAAATTTCATTCCGATCGAGCTCAGTTGGATCAATTAACATGTTTACATGAAGGCTTTTCAGTCCGATTGAGCCGTCAATCCGGTTACAAATGGATTACTTAGTTGCATGTAAACGTAGACATTGATAAATGATAATAATGATAATAATTAATAATAATAATAATAATAATAATAATAATAAACATAAAAATATAAAGAAATAATAAAATGTTTAGTTCAATCTCAAGCATTACTGTTATGTCGGTCCATACAAAGCGTACGGGGATCTCATTGCTTTCACAAATCATGAGGAAATCAAACCACAAACAGACCCACAAACGAACCGAACTCAGACCACCTCTGGAGGTGGTCTGAGTACGGTTTGTTTTTGGGTCCTTTTAGGGGGGTCTGACATCACATTTTTGTTCACATATATGAGCTGAACCGCTCTAAGAGCATTTGCAGGGCTCAAAAGAACTAGGTGTGAAAACACCCTAAAAGTAACCTAATTCCATGGAAAAAACATGGACTTGTTTTTCAGAACTTCAATTTATAGGTGATCTAAACTGCTAACACAATTTCAACAATCATTCAGGAGGTCAAAAACATGAGGAATGTATCTTCTGAAGCAGATGAAATTCCTCCAACCTTCAAGAGCCCATCACCATAGTTACAACTGATGCAGTCAAGAGAATGCTGAAATACTGCCAATTTTCATTCATAAGCCAAGGACTACACAATGCTTTAACTATAGGATATCACAGTATGCACTAATTAAGACCTCTGTCCCCTGACTGCCCTAAAGACTCTCTTAGGTGTGAACCTGCCAATATGAGCCCTTGGTAAGATGAAGGACAGACAGTCACTCTGATAAACAACACTGACCCTCGAACCCTTCTGAAAAGCTGCTGAAGCGAGACAGATGTAGAGTGGAAAGGACAACTCTGCACATGCACCATTCCTCACACGTCTGATCATCCAGGCTGGAGCAGAGGCCTGCTGAGACCTCCTGCCATTCACTATCTGAGGCTCCAATGCGGGTAACAGAGATGAATCACCTTGACTCTTTATGACTCAGCCAAACCCTTCTGATGTACACTGAGTTCTATAAAGCATCCCTCACGCTCAGATGACCTTTGTGGACCTTTCAGAGATCATTTGTCCTGAGTCACAACCTTCTAATACAGTCACTTAGGTCATTCTAAAAAAAAAAAAAACAGGTGTATGTGTTCCTCGTATATTTACGTGTTAAAATTATTGTAATGAAAAATATATGAAAAGAATTAAATGTTTTTGAAAAATGTCTCTAATGCTCACCAAGGCTGCATTTACTTGATCAAATACCGTAAAATACAGTAAAACAGTAATGTTGTGAATTATTACAATTTAAAATACCTGTTTTCTATTTTAATAGATTTTAAAGTGATTTATTCCTGTGATATCAAAGCTGAATTTTCAGCAGTCATTTCTCCAGTCCTCAGTGTCACATCTATTTCAATCTATTTCAATCCAAATCAACTTATTTTGCAATTTATTATCAGTGTTGAAAGGATTTTTATTTTTGTATTATATATACAATATTATATATGTACAAGACCACAAACACTACTTAAACAGAACTAAAATCTATTCATATGAAATTCCATAATATTAACACTAACAGAACAAATCTGCTTAAAATTTACTTGAAAACTCCTTATCAGACTGGAAAAGACACCTGTTTAAAAAAAATTCTCTCTTTTAAAGGTCAACTCAGGATCCACCTTCAGTCTTCTCTCCAGCATACAATGATGGAGAACATGTGCCTCTATATTGGCAGCAATGTCTTAAAATGAGTGGGAACATCTGAGATGCTTTCCCTCCATTCATATCACTTAATTAGATGAATGCTGGATGGGTACAGACACAGAGTAAATCCATTAGCTATACATTTTATGGGACTTATTAAATGTTTGGCATAATTCAAGCCTGCAGTATATCAAATATAATTTGGATAATAATCCAGTACGCCGGATACAGAGCAGTCCCTCATGAACCACAAAAATAATAATCACATCAGCAGAAATTATGGTCTCTGAGAGTGCCTAATGTAACCCAAGCGTGCTTTGTCTCAAGGACCATCTAAGCATCACTCTCTCCCTATTCCCTACTGTTCCACATTTAACAACATTCAGTACTCTACACTATGCAGTCTATAGCCAATAATGTTGATTTATAAAATTACAAGAGGATAAAAGAAAAAAAAATCGTTTTCTCATAAAGTTTGAGTGAGGGAATGCACACACAGCCACTTACGGCTGCCAGTCTTGACACAAATGGTGCATGCTGAATTCTTTGGCATAAGTAAGTCAAATAACCACAGCAATTTAAACCAAAAAATGGACCGATTAAAGGGCTGGAAGGCACTCATCATACCTAAAAAGGCAGAAATAAGCAACAAGCTATGCAGCCTTTCCAATTTTAGCATTCTTCAACTTTTCTAGCCCGTTAACGCAAAATGACACAAAGACAATGTCCAGCAGGATCAAAACAGGAACCGTAATGTAATTTAGCCCACAAATAAGTGCATTACTTTACAGTCTTGACATTTCAGCTCTCTAAGGCCTCTGAGCTGCACTGTTCAGTATTTGACTGTGCCCAGACGCAGCACAATGAGCCCCTTCACATGGCCCACAATAAAACTGTCAGCAATAACACATTTCTAAAATCATTTTCTTTGACATTTAAAACACCCCCTCTCACTATAGCAGCTTTGACGAGATGCAGTTTTCTGGTCAGACACCAGTGGAGCATTGAACTAACAAATAAACAGCTTTATGGGAAAGTGGTGCTATTTAGATGCAAAGCAGACAGCAAGACACTAATGTGTTCTGAATTGCATGGGCTACGTTGGTGGCACTTTGAGATAACTGGGGGATTGCCGTGATATTCTCATAGGTAGATCTGTCAGATGTAGTGGCTGCCTGATATTTTGGCATCTGTGTGCAATGAGACTTATGTTGGATAAAACATCTTATGAGGAACAATACATCACAAAGCAATTTTAATAATAAACTGGGTTACCAAAAGCACCATCCAACAGGACAATCCTCAACAGCCTTGTTCTGTCACTGTAGGATTGTGCACTTTATATTTACTCTGGTGAATGAATTCAAGGGCTCTCCAAAGCTAATGCTGAAAATAAGCCAAAAGTAAACATTCGTTTCACTGCAATCCTGCAGCAAGTCATTGCATGGTAATTGTGCAGAAGCAAAGACGGGCTCTTTACCATTCAGACAGAAATCCGTAAGGGGAATAATCTTATCTAGTAGCTTCACATTGCCTCTCAGTCACTCCTGCTGCCTCAATTAGTTTGTTTATATTGCATTGTGCAGCATAAAGTGCAATCACATTGGTTGTTTTCTGGCAGCTGTCGTGTTGATTTCTCAATTTAATTAAACAAACCAGAGCATGCAAATGATTTACTGCAGTACTGTAAACAAACTAATAATCAGTAGGGCAAAAAACATTCTTACAGTATATCTCAGATGGAGCAGGTCATACAATGAAGGACAGTGAATGGCTAGATACATTGGCTATGATGATGGTAGTCTGGTTGTGGTTTCCACATTAGCAGAGCCGAATGGGTAAAGTGACTTTGGAGAGCAAAGCCACCATGAATTGGCTGTGTGATCGCACTATACATCTCTGTCATTCCACAGGCATATGAGAACACGCATGTACACACGTACAGACAGGGTACAACATCCGCTAAACGGGGAAGGTTAAGGTCCAGCACATTGCCATACATGAGAAGAATTTTAATGGGAAAATCCATCCAGTCTTGCTGGGCAATGCCCTTCATTTCCTCCATTAAGTGGGCACAGAGAGAGGTAATGGGCTGCATGGGTGAATGTAAACAGTAGTGAGGGCTCTATAATTAACTAGCATTGCTGCAAAGACAATGGTGAAAGATTCTGCTAACTGTCACAGTTAAGCACTCTTTGTCATCATATAGCTTATATCAAAGATCCAGATCACCTTACCATTATCAACTGTAATCTAATGTCATCCAAGTCAACTAGACAGGTAAAGCTATAATACAAAAATTCAGGGCTAATACAAGCAATAAGCAATTGTGGTATTGTGTCAATTTGAAATTCTACCAAACAATAGTAAGGTTAAAAATCATGTTAAAGTAATGAAATGTTTAAATAATGTAATACTGAAATATTTCTCATATTCCAACTTGAATACAATCCATTTCAGAGGAAAGACTGAAAATAGAATCTACTGGTTCCAAGGGAAATCATCTTTCAGAGCATGAGCTGGTTCATTAATACAAAAGTATTTATTACAATTATACAGAATTATCTTGGGAACAATACACAGATGCAACGTTCACGACATCGAACTGCAGGGGAGGATATTACATATTTTGCTTTTATTTCTGTACTATTCATACTACTAAAGCATCTCTAGAACGACTGTTTAAAAACTGATCACATCTGAAAGGAAGAATACAGTGTCAAGATATATGTTAAAAATCATTGACAGTCTGTGCCAAGCCACACATTCTGTCAAATTCAGGAGATACAGGCAATGTGCTATACAGCAGCACTGACCACAGACCCGCAGCAATACTCTCACGCTTATTCGCACCAATTTTATGGGATTGCATCCTCTCTAAGTTCTGCCTGCCACTGTCATTATGATTAGTGTCCTAGCAGCTATTTTTTTTTTCCAGGCAGCTCCCTAAGCAGTACTTCTCTCCCTGCCACAGTCTACTTCATCTCACTTCTGCTGCTCACTATCTGCCCATGAGTCTCCTCACCTGCTGGACATGGTGGAGATGGATGTTGACGAATAGATGGATTCACTGATTACTGGATGTGCCAACAGAGAGATAGACAAATAGATAGACATAGACAAACTAGCATTTTTTTTTTTCATTTTTTAAAAGAATAATGAAGATTCCTAAATATGCTTTGTATTATTTTACCTTGGCATTAAATTACAAAAAAAAAAAAGTTAACTGCTGGGAGAATGCTAACATCTGAGGGAGTGATAATAAATTTGAAAATCTTCTGAGTGTCATAAACAATCGCTCTATATTTTATTTCTGGACATGCTATTGAGTGAGTGAGTGAGTGAGTGAGTGTGTGTGTGTGTGTGTGTGTGTGTGTGTGTGTGTGTGTGTGTGTCAAATCAGAATGCAAATATCATATTTGTTTCAAGAAATTTAGCAATCAATGACAGCTTCCGCTTCTGAGAAATCCAGAAATGTGAAAAGATCTAGATGGATGCATGGATGAATAGATAGATAGACAGATATATGAATGGATGTGAATATATATAAAATGATGGCCACACTGATGAATAAATAAATGACAATCAGATGGATCACTGGATAAACTACCAGTCAGTTCACTGGACAAACCAATGCACAAACAGACTGATAGCTGGAAATCATTTGCCCGATGTCATTCCCTCACATAATCTACACTGAAGAGCAAATCGGCAGTAAACATTAAGTCAAACCTCTGACTGGATTCAGTTATCTGTCTTTTCTTGACTCGTGAAGGTACGAGCAGACAGCGGACACTGATCGCTGCGAGAGGCGGGAGTGAGTGAGCGCTCGTTGGGGAGGGCTTTGCAGTTGCACTCGCATCCTCACAAGGACAAAACCAGAAATTTACTATTGCTTACTTTATAAAGTAGCTGGCGCCTTCCTCGGTGAAGCCCTCTTCCCATCCCCGCGGTAAATCTGAGGGGAGAGAAATATTTGTACAAAACTCCATTAAGTTTTTAATGAAACAGAAAGTAGCCAACCATCAATTATGCAGAGGACGTGTTTCCACTGTTCACTTTAAACACAAATATCGCAGTATCCGACTAAGAGTGCAAAGTTTAGACTAGCAAGCATAGTTTATTACCCTACCTGATCGTATCATGTGTCCTGAGTTGACAGGTTCACCAGTGCGGGGATGGAGCCAAGTAGTGCTGCGAGTTTTGTCGCTGGAAAACAGAAACACCTGTTACGAGACACATCGGAAAAGGTGCGGATTCACCAGAACCACGATAAAATGCAACGACTGTGATTAAACCTTTCACAGGCTGCTTACTTGATGAAAAAGACCCTGCCATCTCTACACACTCCATAGGACCAGTGCTCAGGTAGTGTGTCCCGCCCGAGCGGAGCCGCCATGATCCCGGTTTAAAGTGAGAGCTGCGCCGCAGAGTTTCCAGGGAATCGGACTGTCCGATAATCACCACTAGGGCTGCACTGCTGTTAAAGGGGCAGGCCAAACTTGGAGAAAGTCTTTGTCCCAGTTATAAGCCGACAGAAAAGAAAGAGGGCATCATTAATCCGGCGGGATGTTGATGCTGGGAGTGCACCGATGTCGCCGACGAAATTCTACCTTTTATTAAAGCAAAGCCAATTCTGTAAAAGTGTAACTTCATGCAGATCGAGTTACACTTTGAAACCATGGTCAGATTAACAAAGTCACACGCGCATTCTGAAACAGCTGGATACTTGTTTTTTACCGTGTAAGAACTGTATTAAAGCCAGACTTCATTGGACATTTGTTGTCCATTTGATTCATGACAACAGTCTTCACAGATTTGAGCGTTTTGGCAGGTAACAAGTAGACGAACAGTGGCTAATGATTTAAATGACAATAGTACGAAGTGCGTGATTATTTTAGTCAGGTTAAACCTGTCTGTAAACCTAACGTTTCTTCTACGTGTTTCCCAGCCAAAAATATCCGACTGAGAAAAACATATCTTGCGGAATAAACATATTTTCTTGAGTCCTAGACATGCTGAGAAAGTCTTGTTGGCTGCCTGCTGACAAAAACAGCTGAAGTTGCTTTGTTTACAATTTGGCGTCACTAGTCTGTTCGCGCCTTTTTTCGTGATCCGCGTGCGCGTGGGCTGGTCTCATAAGAAAATATTAGGCAATTTGCTTACCTTTAAATATAGCTACCTAGACATGAATATTATTATTTAGCTACTCAGGTATGTTATACATATTTAATTAATGCCCAGTGGTAGTTGGAGCCACTTTAAATAGTGTCTACACTAACTGTGTCTCATTTTATATTTCTGGGCACTCATAAAGATATTGATATTAATATATTAACTCTAATGTTTATAGTAATTCAAAATGTTTTTATTCATTATTTTTATTTACTAGACAGCTGGTGGCCTTAACATAACTGGTTATCTGATTTAATATTAACTAAAAAATATCCAAAACATTTGTTGGTAAATGGACACATGAGCTTCAGCTAATATTTGGAAAAGAATGCACTTCCTCATGAAAGCAAATGTGCCAATATGTCAGTACTGTATGAGAAATCTCTGACACAAAACTCATACCTAAAGACTCTCCCATACATTCTTGATCATAACCGCAGAAACACACCCGGTCAAACTTCTCACTAAGGCAGGGCAGAGTCACAACAAAAGAAACAATCCAACTGCAACAACAGCTGATTATCCTTCCATTAGGCCATGCTATTTATAGCCACCTACAGTCTGTAGTATAGCTGACAGTTGATGGTTGACCTTATACTGTAAAATACCTCCTTTTCTGTATATATAAGTATGTGAAAATATGTGTATAAACAAGGTCAATTGCATCTTTCTGCAAATAAAATGTCTTCAACAATTTGGTATATATATATATATATATATATATATATATATACACACACATATATACCAAATTGTTGAAGACATTTTATATATATATATATATATATATATATATATATATATATATATATATATATATATATATTATACATATATATATATGTGTGTGTGTGTGTGTGTGTGTATATATATACACACACACACACACACACATAATATATATAATATACACACACATATAATATATATATTTATATATGTGTGTGTGTGTGTATATATATATATATATATATATATATGAAACATTTTTTATTTATATTTTTATTTATATTTCACAACTATAACAGAGGAAAACCATTTACTTTTGGGGGAGTGAAGGAAATGGGAAACAAACTAAAGTGATTAATAATGACATTATGTAGAGTGCAGTTCAAACAGCAGGTGGGGATATTTCACAACTGCTATTAGTGGTTATTGTGCTATGGGAACTGGGAAATTCATGACTGTATTCTGGAAATAAGCCCAAAAAAAAAAACATGTAAAAGTAAATGTGTTTTATTACTAATGTCATTGCACTATTCTCAATAAGCCATTATTAAATTATGGATCTTTCCCCTTCGAGTAATAGAAAAAAATAGAGGTTTACAGAGAAAAATTGTTCAAGTGTTCAGCTGGTCATGCAAGTTAATTAATGATGTTAATAGGCAAACGGTTCAGTGAAAAACAAAGCGACTTTTTAATGCTACTGAGACACAGAATCACTTATGTGAGTGTACATCACTGTAAACATTTTTTAAAAGTGCTCCTGCTTTTATAAATAACAGTGCAGAAAAAAATCAGAAGTGCACCTCTAAAGGTCTTTCCGTGCAGGCAGCAGTTAATATGGAAGGTCACGATGTTTGTTCTTGTTTATATGTGTACCAGGGTGAATAAAAATGACACAGCCGAGGGTTTCAATCTATCAGCTCCATCACTTATGACCGCCTTTGGCTTCACTGAGAATGAGCCATCTCAACCATGACATTACAATAATGCTTACACTGCGCCAAACTGGACTTGCCCTGTCTCCTCATGCCATCCATAAATTTCATCCTGGTATAAGAGGCACTGCTCAAAGTCACACTACATACAGGTGCATCTCAATAAATTAGAATGTCGTGGAAAAGTTCATTTATTTCAGTAATTCAACTCAAATTGTGAAACTCGTGTATTAAATAAATTCAATGCACACAGACTGAAGTAGTTTAAGTCTTTGGTTCTTTTAATTGTGATGATTTTGGCTCACATTTAACAAAAACCCACCAATTCACTATCTCAACAAATTAGAATACTTCATAAGACCAATAAAAAAAACATTTTTAGTGAATTGTTGGCCTTCTGGAAAGTATGTTCATTTACTGTATATGTACTCAATACTCGGTAGGGGCTCCTTTTGCTTTAATTACTGCCTCAATTCGGCGTGGCATGGAGGTGATCAGTTTGTGGCACTGCTGAGGTGGTATGGAAGCCCAGGTTTCTTTGACAGTGGCCTTCAGCTCATCTGCATTTTTTGGTCTCTTGTTTCTCATTTTCTTCTTGACAATACCCCGTAGATTCTCTATGGGGTTCAGGTCTGGTGAGTTTGCTGGCCAGTCAAGCACACCAACACCACGGTCATTTAACCAACTTTTGGTGCTTTTGGCAGTGTGGGCAGGTGCCAAATCCTTTCCTCCAGAAGGAAGCATGAAGTACTCCAAAATTTCTTGGTAAACGGGTGCAGTGACTTTGGTTTTCAAAAAACACAATGGACCAACACCAGCAGATGACATTGCACCCCAAATCATCACAGACTATATTCAAATAGAAAACAATTATTTTACATTGTAATAATATTTCACAATATTACAGTTTTTACTGTATTTTTAATCAAATAAATGCAGCTCTTCAAAAATAAATAAAAAATAAAAATATAAATCTTACAAAATCTTCAAAAAGAATGTTGTTGTAGGACCAACAGGAATGTTGATCCAGGAACATATCCGACTTGGTAAAATCATACCATATCATATGAACTGGCTGGGATAAAGGCATGGATTAATGGGAATTTTGTGAACCATTTCTCTTAAACAAAACAGGAATTATCCCTTGTATCCCTGATTTAGGCTATACTCTGTTTTCACACTCTGTTCTCGCCAAGAACAGCCATTTGACTCCATGTGTATCTACATCAAACACTTGAGAGCTGTATAAATATTTTAGCATGGAACCCCTTTGGAGTTGGGAGAACTTTCGTCGGCAAGCCTTTTGTTGGTTTGATGCAACATTTCCCCCTAAGGATGACTTAAACTCCAACAAAAGAGACATTGACAAAACACAATGGAAAAGGATGCTTGTGGCTGCAGTAATATTTGCTACAAAGGCAGCTGCTGTGGATTTATTTCTGTTTATTTTCTGACAAATCATTTAAACTCTTTTACTGATCTTAATAATAAAGCATTCAGCCACAAGCATTTCTCGCATTATTGTAATACATAAATAGGCTAGATTATTTCGAAAGAAGACATTGGCATTCATATTCTAAGACCCCTAAAACTCTTGTTCATGTAAAAATGAAACAAAAAATGACATCTGCAGAGGACACTTTGATATTGTGTCAGCAGTTTTACAAAGCCGAGTCCCTTGGCTTTGACTGACACTTCTTAGAGTTGATTTGGGAGTAATGTGACTGACAGAATTGTAACCCTGGGCACACCAGCACGGTGGGACCTGACCGCGTTCCGTGTTGTGGCCCTATCCGCTTGAATAAAACGCCATATGCCTTCAACAGAGCACAGCACGTGTCCGGCTAATAAGCTTGTTTGAATTAGGGGCTTTCTGTAATACCACTTAAAAGGTCTTCCGTCTACTCTGTCTGTCCCTCGCAGTCGCACACCTTTAGTAAAGGGGTGCAGTCCTGCACAGCTCTGCAGTATTGTAATGCTGATAGTTTCCTCACCACTGCCAGCAGCTCGGTATGCTGCAAGGTGACTCGGTGTTACTTTTCTCTCTTAGGAGAGGTTCATACAGAGGCAACTGCAGTTAAATTGCTGCATGCAGAATAAAGTGATCTGCAGTAGGCGACTCTCAAAACGTCTTCTTGATCTCTCCAATTATAGTTACAAATACTAGTGCGTGCTAAACAGTGTCTGTGCGTCATATGACATGTACATATCTATGGTGAAAGCACAGTTTGTAGGAGCTACAGTTTGTGGAAAGTCTATGTTTTCATTTCACAGTTTAAAATACCTCATCTCAGTGATGTGACCTCTATTAGTACTAAATGATTTTTAATCAAACTGAAAACGAGTTATGGTGCTGTTCATAATAGACTGCCAGAGCTTTTCAGAAACTGCTTAAATCGATGTTTTAAAGGCTTTTTGTATAAAAGCCAGACTCCATTAATTGAACAAAGATACAAATCAAGTTTTTAAAGGATATAAAAGGTGTCAGCTATGAAAGGCTGACTAAAAACATCCTTAACCAGGACATATTTTCACATATTTAATTAATGTCCATTTGGTTTGCTTATTTAAAAATACCCTGTACACCAGGTGACTATTTTTAATAGATTCTTTTCTACGGCATCGATTAATGCAGACAATACAAATTTTGCCATTTACACTTTTGCAATATTTTTATTAGGCTACCATTAGCGCACATTTCAAATGTTGAGTGAGCACTGACCTCTAGTGGACAAGATCGTTAGCGCTGTCACTTATTCAGACAGTGTATCAACATACAGCACCTTACAAAGAGTTTTCCCTCTCTAGTCTTTCTGTGTATGAAGTCTTAATCCAGTCTTTTTATCTAATTGAATAATTTCCTTAGAATAATTGGAATTTCCTTATATACTAATGACACGAAGTGAGTCAGCTAGCAAACGTTTATTAACTTAAGGAGCCATGCATATACTCCTAAAAAGAGTAGCTTCTCATGATCCAGTACAAGTGCACAAATATTTGTGTTGATTTTTTTTTTTCTAACAAATAACAGGGGTTAAAGCAAAAAAAAAAAAAAAAAAAAATCTTTTGACTGAAAAATTTTCCTCGGCCAAACCCCGCCATACCTGTCACACACCCAGTTTAAGAGCCGTGTTTTTCTTCTTGTAATTAGGAGCGCTTGTCCTCCTAATTTAAAAAATTTAGGAGCACCTTCTAATCAATAATAAAAAATTCTGATCAAAAATTAGCCTTCTTAATACGAGGTGACATTTGACTCAAAGTGATTTACAGGGGCTTTTTCTTTTTACCTTTGTAAAAGCATTTTTCTAATTTTATTAAATGTATGCAGTGTTTCCTCTAGGATTTATTCCAGCTGTGGTGGCAGGTCTTATTTCCCATGGACCACATCCCCTCCCCACCCAAGAATCACCTGCACTCAGAATTGAATTATTTTAACTAAAAAAGACAAGTATGTCTTTGAATAATTTAGTAAATAATAAAATAACAAATAAATGAATGACAATCAAAAGCACAAACAAAAATAATAACAACATACAAATTAAATTATCAGTACTTGAATTTTTTCAGTTAGGTCCAACTATAATCTATTCAACTGTAAAATAACACTGGATAGTCTTCACTGTATAATGAAAGACAGCAGCAGGTTTATTTAGGCTGCTGTCTCTTTAAGACCTCATGCACGGATCTAATATGTTACACATGGCTCTATGCTTACTTTTCTTTTAGGAGCTTTGTCCTCCTAATTTAATTAGGAGCACCTTCTGATCAATAATCAAAAATTCTGATCAAAAATTAGCCTTCCTAATAGAAGGTGACATTTGACTCCTTAAAGTGACTTACAGGGACATTTTCTTTTTTGCGATTGCATGATTTTCATGTGTCAAATTCAAAAATTGATCTTTATAAGCTTTTTAAAATTTATATTTTAAAAAAATATAATAATAAGTAGAATAAGACAAATAAGTTACCAATTATATGAATTTAGTGTTAATAAAAATTAATTTGTACTACAGAGGTGGCACAGAAGAACACAAAAGTGGCTTGTAGGTACATTTTCAGACGTTTAATGAGGCTCAGAGGTGGCATGAGTGCAATTCAATTAATAAATTCATGTGAAGATTGATGTTTTAAATATACAATTTTGAATACAGAATTATTAAATGATTTAAATAACTGAAATTATACAGTATCCCCTCACCTGAAACCGCCAGCAGGTGGCGGAAAGTCACTGATTTTATCACTGAATCATTCATTCAATTGATTCGTTCGAACGGCCGATTCAATCAGGAATGAAACAAGTGACTGTCTTTATGAATGGGGAATCATGAATCACTGACTCACTAGATTCGTTCAAAAACGCACTTTCATTCATGAATCTGATATGATTCACCGCTGTGTTTGCTTTTAGATATGCGCTGCAGCTCAGCTGTTACTTTATTTGGAGCTATTTTCGTTGATGATATAGAACAAAATCATGCAGTACTTGTTTATTGATCTGTTGTATTAAATCAATATCACATTTGCAAACTCCCTTAATAATAATTAAAAGCTGTCACTCTTCTTATCGCGATCTGTGGGCACAGAAAATGAGAGCGCGCGAGTGAGTCCTCAAGACTCAAAAGCACGTGCAAATGTGATACATTCGGTATGAACCTGCGGGAATGAGTAGAATTATTATTAACAGCCGCAATCCCGCACCGAAACTCAAGTTCTGCTCCGTGTTCTCTGATAATAACCCGACTGTGAATGATGAGAGCGGCGTTACTATGTTGTCAGTGAGAAGCTGCAGCGTGGCGGGGATGATTTTGGTGTGCTGGCAGAACAACAATGCGCTACATGTTTCTTTTCCCCTCATTTTTTTTTCCAATTGACTGAAATCCGTCGTTAATCCCTGATAACTTTTAAAATGGAGTGAACACGGAGCAGTTTTTCAGTGCGCGGGAATATAAACCCGGAGTGGATCCAGAGCGGAGTGATTCCAGAGATTACGGAACCTGCTTCCACTCCACTCCAGGCTTTGATCACATCCCCCTCAGCAGCCGGAATACACCTCGTCTTTCCTTAATTTAAAGCCTATTCAAACTAAAATTAAGACATTACACTATTTGAGAAATGTAAGCCTATTTACGGCCTTAAAATGATGAAAAGTGAATTGAAGACATTAAAGACAGGCGGGAACCCTGCAAATGACGGAAATTCGTCGTAGCGACGGAGAACTTTAATCCCTGAAATAATTGCATACATTTTAGTCTGGGTGTCAGACACGTAATTACATCTTTGGGCATTCATTGAACTTAATGTACATGAGACAATAGCTAATATCTCAACATGCCCTTTTCTTTCTATTTTTTGAGCAATAATTTTAACTAATTTAATCTCAATGTTCTTACACTGTCAATAACACAGAAGCATAATGCACTACAAAATGCTAGCCTCAGCACTTTTAATGTCTGTAAAATGATCTTTTAAACAGAAAATAATAATACTCAAAAGATTTACACATCTTTACAACTGTATAAACCATAAAGGAACTTCGTTTGAAAAAAGCAAAGTGAATATTCAGTTATGATGGATTCTGAAGGAGACGTTTACATGACAGAATACAGACATATGTAACCGCTGTATTATAATGCAACTGCAACACAGTTCTATAGCCAGCTGAAGTAAAGAAAACCAGTCTGACAGAAATCACACACATTTGAATTGATCCAAATATTTTTATTTGTCCAAAAACTGCACATTTATGCCACCAGTGCAGAAGCTGTGGAGGATTCGCTGTGGATGAAAACAAATATATCATAAATTCAGGAAAAACACATTTTTAAAAGATAAAGCAGTTGTTTGTGTGAAGGGGACTGGCAGTGCTGACACAATAAAGCCAAACTGCTAATTTACCTCCAGGGTTTATCTAGCACATCAGAAATATCTCAGTTCTTACAAGAGAAGAATGGGACAATGAAATGTGCACTACATATCAGCGAAGGGATTTCTTGTAATGTCAAAACAAGTCAATCAAACACTCACTACTTCCAGTTGGGGGCAAGTACTCTCTTGGTCTTGTAGTAGCGGGCAAGCCTGTGGATTCTGCTCTCAACCAGAATCAGGCGGAACTTAGAATCCTTGTCCTGCAAGAACACAAGTGACAATGGTGAGAAAGCAGCTGAAACACATTGGACAGATTTTTCCATAAATCTTCAAAAACTATCATCTGCATTGTAAAGATGCAAGTACATGATCTAATACAAATGAGCATGTTATTACCTTTCGGTTCCTTTCCAAGTGCTTCCTCACAGCGACAGCCTTCTTGATGAGGTGGTAGAGATCCTCAGGCAGGTCAGGGGCCAGACCTTTGGACTTCAGGATCCTAAGGATCTTGTTGCCAGTGACAAAACGCACCTGAGCAACACCATGGGAATCCCTCAGGATCACACCTAATGAGAAAATGGCAGGTGATACTAGTTCCATAATGAAATTGTGCAGACAAAGATAGAAAAAAAAGATTTAAGCTTCTATAAGCGTTGAGCCTATAGATAAAAAAAAAATAAAATAAAAAATTAACAGAAGCATTCTCTTTTACTGGAAAACAGCTTACAATTGTCAGATGTGCCTCTGATGTAACCATTTTACTAATTCCATTTATTTTATTCGTATTAGTTGATTATCTTTTATGTTCTTAATTGATTTCAAACTTGTCTTTGCATGATCCCGGGGTACAAAAAATGCGCTATAAAAATCTTGAAATTAATGTTATACAATGGACCTGACTGCACTTGGTAAAATTAATTTAATATCAATAAGAACTTACCAATCTGTGAGGGAGTCAGACCCTTCTTTGCCAGTTTGAAGATTTGCTCTTTAACATCATCTGATGTCAGCTTGAGCCACTAAAATACAAAGCAATTGAATATTTAAACAGCCTTGACAATTTAGATTGGCATTATTGTTCCACACAAATCAGAATCAGTGGACTTACTGTCGGGACACTTCGTCTATAGGGCAGCGCCGACTGGGACAAACCCTTGCTAAAAAATAAAACATAACAGTTAAATACATTTACCATAATGAAACCGTAAAATTACAAACTCTAAACAATTTCCCTTATCCTTCAGTAAGCCACACTGTACACATGTTAACTGACAACAGCTCATATATAAAGCACAGGTAAGTGAACAGAAGGGTATCCTATATCTAAAGTGAACTTGAAATTAGAGTCGGACTATTAAATAGTCATTAAACAGAAATGACTATCCGATGAATGCATAAAAACCATTTAGGAGGTGGTCTGATCAGCCCTAACTAACCGCCGAACACATCTGACACACAAACGAAGGTTATGATAAACTAATCGACATGATACCAGACCAATCAGACCGCAGAGAAACTGTCAATGTGAAGTGAATCAGTGTGTAAAGACCCTACATGTGTCCACCCGCAGCGCCTCATTCTACATGTGCAGCCATCACGCTACACAGAGGAAGAGAACGTGCGCCTCAGTGTACTTCTCAAAAACTCTTTTCTAGCTCCAATGGAACACATATTCCAGACTCAGTTTATGTTATAAAGATTTAACTGTATTGTCGGTTGATAGTGTGGCCTAAAGAATGTGTTTTTAGCGTAAAATAACCATTTACCCAGGAGCGTGCATACGACCCATGATGGCGGTCTTGAGAGCGAGGAGAAAGAAAGAGCGAGCCGAGACCGAGAGGAAGTGAAGAATGGAGGCGGAAGTGATGTCAAATATCACTTCCTGTCTGTTGATTTCAGGATCTTTTAAGTCTTTTTCCTTTGCTTTTCTTTTTCTTTTGTTTTCTCTTCTTTCAGACATTAGTTTAATTTTCATACTAAGTCTCTTCTCTCTTTAATTTCGAATAAACATTTTGGGTTTTGGTCTAGAACGGTTCTTTGCTGTAAAATTATATTGTAATTTTGTCCATTATGTGATGTAATGGGTTCATGTTTTTATTGTCTTTTTTTTTGTATTTTTCATTATTTAGTTTATTTATGTCATCCTGTTATACGTGTCGTGCTTTGTCGTTTGATAAAAAAATACACTATTCTTTTCATATCCACCGGCTGTTGGCACTACAAGAAAAGCCCTACCGCTATAAGCATGCTATAGAAATAGAATAAGTGCATAGAACAGTAGCATCCAACAGAGTTATGCAATGGGCGGAGCTTAGCGGCCCTGATAAATAATAATTCTCCTATTTAGAACTCTTCAGTGTGTTGTTTTTAAGCTTATTATCTATTTAAGCTTCTTATTATCATTATATGGGTTTTAATTATTATCCAAACATCTATTATTATTATTATTATCCAAACACACGCGCATTGTTATCACCTGTTACCCGTTACATTTTTCAGCGCTGGTGAGAATGGACCAATCACCGGCGTTTGCGATTAATAAATAATGATTTTAAAATATTTTTTATAGATATTACTCAGAAAATACTCTGTTCGTATGAAATGTACTAACCATTATAAGTAACCATTTTAATCTATCACACTTCAAGTGAAATGGTTTTAAAGAAAGAAAAGATCATGAAACCTGAGTGCGACTGAGCGGAGGAATCGCTTTCTGAGCCCCACGCGCTCCCTTCAGGAAGCCTCCTATCCGTCTCATAAGAAACAATATCACTAAACCCCAAAATGCAAGTCAAGCGCTGAACTTGATCTACGTGGACGAGCTCTCTGTCTCCTCCTGCTGTTAGCTCGCTAGCTGCTCTGAATCCGCCTCTGAAAGTCATCATCAGTCCAAGATAGCGGACAGTCAGGAAGCCAGCGGTAATGAAAGGAAGCAGAAAACACCCGAGATAGCTCGATAGAAACCAGTCTGACACCGTAAGTGCCATTATTTAATTGCGAAATGCCTTAACCTAAATAAAGCACCAACAATTCAACTTTTCACTAATAAAATGTCCAGCGAGTTTCGCTGTAAAGTCTGGCATAGACTTCAGTCAAATGAAAGCTAATGAAATTAGCCTCTTATTGTATCGAGATCAGCCACCCTTTCGAAGCACATTTCTGTAATGAGATATGGCTTGTCGTACAAAACCATCTATATTTTGAGCGCCACTTTAATATAGTGACCTGTTAATGCCTAACTGCCTGTTAATTTTGTTTATCATTAGTAACGAGTTTATTGGAGAGCTGATCTGCCAATCATTGGCTGTGTCTAGACCCTATTCGAATTGTGATGTCGAAAAAAATTCGGTTCGAAACTTCAGATTCGCAAGTGAATCCCAAAAATGGTAGTCAGCTCACTAGGGTTTCATCTATATGTGTGCTGATTTTTCCAGATGTCCTATTTAAAGGGGCTCCTCACCAGCTGCCTTGTGTTGGCGAGTGTGATGTCCTGGGCCAAGGCAGTGCCAATAAGCATAGATAAAACTAAAGTGAAGCTCCCAGAGGAAACAGTCAAAGAGCCTCCCCAGAGTGTGGTAAGATATATTTGATCAGCTAATTGCATAACAAGCTTTGGCTGCAAGTTATAGTAAGTAGTCTTAGAGTGTGAGGATGCATAAATATGCATGGTTATTGAAAAGCATTTACTTTCAAAGAAAAAAAAAAGCACACTATTGTATTCAATACATGTATACATATATATATTTGTAGGACACTGGACTACATTATGACCGCTATCTCAGGGAAGTTATCGATTTCCTTGAAAAAGATCAACATTTTAGAGAAAAGCTTCACAACACAGACATGGAAGATATAAAGGTAAGAAACACCATGGCGTTATTTGTGTTGCGTTGTACAATACAAAGGTCACACGGAGCTAATCTGTTCGCTCCTGCTGATTTCAGCAAGGGAAGTTGGCTAAAGAGCTTGACTTTGTCAGCCACCATGTGAGAACCAAGCTGGATGAACTTAAAAGACAAGAGGTCAGCCGTCTGAGAACCCTGATCAAAGCCAAGCAAGATATTGAAGGAGGGAATGGTAAGAATGGCTGTAAAAATAATTACAGTTGAATAAATGCTTGTGGTATTTCTCCTACATAGGTGTAACTGCATATTAATAAATGAACAACAGATCATAAAACCCAAATGGGTCTTCAGGACATTCTCTGAACACTTTTCTCTCTCATGTTTATCAGATATTGCAGTAGATCACCAGGTATTACTCAAACAGTTTGAATATCTGAACCACATGAACCCACACACGTTTGAGGTTGAGGATCTGGACAGACTCATCAAATCGGTACGTCATTACTTACAGTTACCCAGCTTCCATCATATTTAATTTGATTCTGTGGCTGTCACTTTGAATGCTTGACTGTTCCCTTAAGGCAGGGGTGTCAAACTCAGTTCCTGGAGGGCCGGAGCCCTGCAGAGTTTAGATGCAACCCTAATTAAACACACCTGATCCAGCTAATTAAGTCATTCAGGCTTATTTGAAAACTAGATGGTTTGTGTGTTGGAGCAGGGTTGGAACAAAACTCTGCAGGGCTGTGGCCCACCAGGAACTGAGTTTGACACCCCTGCCTTAAGGTAATCCTTAAGGTCAAGAACGAAGCTGCCAAATATATTTAGCAGTTAGAATACACTTCTTATTGGATAAAAATGAGGCAAATATACTGTATAATAATAATACATTTCCATGACTTGGTAGATAAAGTTTTAAAAAATCTTTTCAGTGATTTAGAAAAATACACTAAAGAAATTTCAATGACTTTTCCAGGCCTAGAAATTACAATTGAAAAAATATTTTCAGTTTTTCTGTGAAAGAGGGACTAATATAACTTAAATAACACTAAAAATAAAGCATTAGTCTGTACTGGTTGAAAATACTTTTGAACTGCATCCTACAAATACACTCTCAAGGATTTCTGGAATCTTCTATATGCACGTAAAAAGAACATCATGTAATACTCTGTTTTAAATCCAAGAAACATCTCGTGGCCATTTTCCTTCTTTTCACATTCATAAGATAACTGAAGACGAAAACATGTCAAGCAATTATATTTCAGTCATATTTATGATCTTGCAATATAGGCTACAAAAGATCTGGAGAACTACGACAAGGAACGGCATGAAGAATTTAAAAGGTACGAGATGATGAAAGAGCATGACAGACGGGAACACCTGAAGACACTCGACGAGGAGGGCAGGAGGAAAGAAGAGGAGCACTATGAGGAGATGAAGAAGAAACATGCTGATCACCCTAAAGTCAATCACCCCGTAAGTCCTAACTTATCTTGATGTTTTTGATTTCATTGTGGATATGCTCATGTTTTTCAGATGTTCTGGTTCATAGGGTAGCAAGGATCAGCTCAAAGAAGTGTGGGAAGAGGCTGATGGCCTGGACCCTGAAGATTTTGACCCCAAAACATTCTTCAATCTGCATGGTAAAATAGCGCTGATAGCTTAGAATGAATCCTGGATATGAGAATGCTAAAATGACATGCTTAATATTGCTCTTTTTTTTGTATTGCAGACACAAACGGAGATGGCTTCTTTGATGAACAAGAGCTGGAAGCCCTGTTCACGAAAGAGGTACGCAGTGTATTTATAACAGTTGCTTAATTCACCACAGAATAAAAATAAAACACATAGTGATTGTAGTTATAACATGCTCTGCTATTATATAGTAGCAAATTAAATGGCTTCTATTGTGCTTATTTTTTTCAGCTGGAGAAGATCTATGATCCAACTAATGAAGAGGATGACATGGTTGAAATGGAGGAGGAGAGGCTGCGAATGAGAGAACATGTCATGAACGAGGTTAAATCATGATTATAATAATGGGCCAATTCTCTTTGTATGACTTGGCAACTTCAGGAAGATTGACAAATCTGTGATCTTCTGGCCTTTACAGGTTGACTCTAATAAAGACAGACTGGTGTCCTTAGATGAGTTTCTGGTTGCCACAAAGAAAAGAGAGTTTCTTGAACCAGACAGCTGGGAAGTGAGTATGGTCACATGCTTAACAGATATTTACACCATTGCTTAATACCCACTAATTCATGCTTTCATGTTGGATGATTGCCTAATTTATAAGTCCTTTAGTTAATAAGGGACAACTTAATTATTATCTTGGATGACCCCAGACTCTAGAAGAGAACCAGGCATATACTGAAGAAGAGATGAGAGAGTTTGAGGAGCAGTTGGCCAGGCAGGAGGAAGACTTGAATCTGAAAGCAGCTGACCTTCGGAAGCAGAGAGAGGATCTGGAGCGACAGCAGGAGCAGCTCAATGCTCAGAAAATAGGACTTCAACAGGTGACTGAACTGATTTGTCTCATACCTGCTCATTGAATAAAAAAAACAAAAAAAAAACAAGAAGAGTCGTTTAAAACAAGTAAATGAAAAAAACTGTTCTGTGCATCTTCCTTATAAGGCTGTGGAGCATATGGAGCAGTTAAAAACACAGAAGGTTCCACCTCCACCTGAGATGCAATGTAAGTAATACTTTCACTTCAGACATATAACCAGATACATGTGAAAGTTCCACTGGCTAGCTATTCTTACACTGGGTTTTAAATGTGAGATCCACTGACATGTTATTCTAGGTTAACAGTATTGTGAAGACGGTTAAAGAAACATTATATCAGTTATTGTATGCGGTGGGTTAACATGGTTTCCAATGTCGTGGCTACATGCTCTTAAAGCACAAAAAACTTTAAATAAATAAATAAAATTAAAAATAGCCACACCATTATTCCAAAACATACTTGAATTTTAACCATTTAAATTTAAAAACAATTAAAAAAAACTGAAACATGTATTTTAGTAGTGACATTCCTGACAAAAATACATTTTTAACATTTAAACATTACATTTAAATCTAACACCTTATTTTAAAAGCAACATTCTTGGCAAATATACTTAAATGTAACACATTTTCAATGTAACATTTTTGGCAAATGCACTGGAGTTTTAAACATTACATTTAAATGTAACCTGTTATTCTTGGCAATGAATACAAATGATCCAAAACACTCTAAATGTCTCATAACAGTGGAAGGGAATGCTATCCCTGAGTCACTAGGACATGATCAGCCTCCTGTGCCCCCTGAGCACCAGCCTCTGCCCCCAGGACACCAAAATATCCCTCTAGAACAACAACAACATGATGTACCCCAAAATCAGCAGGATCTAGGACAGGAACACCAAAATATACCCCAAGAAAACCAGCCACTGCCTCCAGGACACAACAGCCCACCCCACGATTCTCCACAGATGCCCCTCGACCACAACAATGTGCCATAGAACGGTCATATGGTTTTTCCTGCGTGTTTGTGTGGAAAACTGACCTAGCACCAGAGACTTCAACAAACAGTACCTCCTGCCCAGTCAATGATTACCTGCGTTTTTAACTAGTACGGAATTGGCTGGTTTTGTAAGCATAATACATTTAATGCAGACTTCACTGTTTGATATAAGTGTGTTCGATTTCTTTTTGTTATTGAAAATATCTTTTTCATATGTTGTGGATATTTTATTTTCCAGCACAGTGGATTGGATGTGTACGCTTTTGTTTTGCACATTTATTTTTCTGAAATTTTAATGGCCACGAAGAGCTACTTTAAACCTAGTTGTATGGTATCAGAGTATTGTTGAATTGTACTGGAAGTTTTTAATTGATTAGGGCTACTCTGGAGTTTAAATGTTGCTTACAGTGGGAACTTTGAGAGTAAGGTCAATAAAAAAAATCTATTTGAAAAAAAAAAAGTTTTCTTTTATGAACAACAAACAAAAATCACATGCAATCCTTAGGGTAAAGGAATAGTGCAAGTTCAGTACAAATTAAGCTCGTTCACAGCAAAAAAAAAAAATTAAGGTTACAGAGGAATATGCAATGATACTGAATGGGGACAATTTCTGGAGAATTTACCATTATTTTTTACACATGCACTTACATTAATTCTGTTCAATTTGTGTATTGAGTTGTAAAGCTGTGTAAATAAGCATTTTTACATTTTTAATGTTTATGGCATTGTGATTTAATGGCGTCAGTTAAAGTTGTAAAATTGTTAATAACTTTACACAAAAAAGGATTAGGATGCAATTTTCCCCCACACTAATTGCTTACATCCTCTGCCCATATTGAAACTGTTCTTGTGCTACGTACTATTTTTTTATTTTTATGTTTTTGCTAATCAACATGATGCCACAAGTGCTGTCTCCTGAGCGTAACTTGTTCTGAACCCAACACTAGCTTCACAAGTTTCCTGTTATGCTATACTTAACCAGTCAAAAACCATTGAAAACCACTGAAAAATATATATATATATATAAAAAAACTGTGCTTTAAGAGATTAAATGCACAAGTGTGCTTTAAGAGTTTAAGATATTAAATGCACAAAGTGTATAATGGCTTCAAAGAAGATTTTGTCTGTTCTTATGTAATACCTAATGTGTGTGAATAACTTTTAAAGTGTCTTGTCCTTCAAAAATCATTTATTAGTTAGCATTAATTCTAATCGACATTGATTGGAAGAAATACAATGAAGCAGTCATTCAGCCACATACAGTACAATGCATTTCCTGTAAACCATTTGGCTGAGCCAAAAAAAAGAGAGAAAAATCACGTTGCAATACAGTACGTACAAGTAAATTTTTCACATTCACTTAACAGTTCGTTTGGCCAAAAACTAAGTGCCTTTGGTATACGGTGTACTTCACATTCATAATCTAGCGGCTGTTCCCAGCTACTAAGTCGTCATTCCACCAAGCTCAGGGTATAATCCAGACACCCATAATCAAAGGCACGTGTTCTGTCTCAAATGTGTAAAGGCTGTGCAATAGCATATGATTGAAAAAGCTTTGAGAGCTCTGAGCAATTACAGCGCTGGGAGTGCTATAGTCTCATTGATACTGTTTTTTTCATCAAAACCATTGGTCGTGTCCTTACTTGCTAAGATGTGGTCATCTAACTACATGGTCTGGAGTGGCACGGCTCGTGTTTGAGAGTCCAAACGGGTGGAGGAGATAAAAGGGTGGAACAGGGCTGATAATGGCTAAAGGACTGGGTTTAGCTGGTCTGTTGGGCAGCCATGGGACCCATTCCTCTGCTGGACCGATACGATCCCCCTCGTCCTGAAACCCAAATACATCAGAAAATCAATGTGGAGTAGTCTAGTCACATTCAATGATGTTTTTAGGGCCAATTACAATTAGCACTTTCCACGCTTTTCAAATGGTATTGTGTTCATAAAACACCCATGAAATATGTACTTTATCTTATACCACAAATGTTAAATGTAAACCATTAATCCCAAAGCTACAACAGATTCATCAGAACAGCTCCATATATCATTATAGCATTTAAATACTTTCACAGTTGGACTGTAGTGCAACATGCAACAGTCTGGCTGTTCTTAACTAGACTTTGAAAAAACAAAAGCGAAATGACATTATACAGATAAAAAGCACTGCAAATTTAATCAACTTAAACCATCTTAAGCAGCAATTAGAGCAAATATCAGAAGCAACAAGTATTCTCAACAGGAATACTTGTATTCCTCAACAGGATTCTCTGAAATAGTCACATGACAGAGTATTCAGTTTATTTATTTTTTGTAAAGCCCTTTTAGCTTTCTTAAAATTATGTACAATCCAACAAATAGCTGCTAATGTTCAGGTCACACAAGATTATTTAACAGCATAGTTTGCCCCAAAATATTTTTTTGCTGTATAATTTGCGCCATGGAAATTTGCCACAATCACCCATATCATTCCAAACCCATATTTTTTCTTCTGATGACAACAAAAGGAAATATTTTGCCACATAGTCTTGCACCTGGTTTTTTTTTTTTTGTTTGTTTTTTTTTTTACAATGAAAGTGTATGAAACCGGTAGCAGTAAGAATCAAAAGTGACCAAAAAGTAAATAAATAAAAGTTTATACAACTTTTCTATTTAGCTTTTAAAGTAAACTTTGTCTTTTTGTCATGGTCACAATTGACTTCAATTGTATATTAAAAAAAGCAGTGTCAATATGGTAATAATATTTTTTTTCATCCCCCTCCATGAAAGAAAAATACAGGTTTGGAACAGAGAATTTATTTATTTATTTTTTTAACTATTTTTTGGCTTGACAGAAGCAGGAAAAGCAGTGCATTGGCTATGGATTGATTTGGAATAGCATCATAGATCATTGAGGCAACCTTAGGGCCATTTTGTTGCAATAATGTAACGTTGCATTTTCTTCGCACCTAATTAAAAGAAACTCTTAAATCTTGTTGGAAAGCAGGATATAGCACATGACGCAAGAGGCAGAAAAGCAAACAGCAGAGTTGCAGAAAAAACGGACCAATAAGCAGACCAATCACCTGCCTCCCCTTAAGAAGACTACAGGAAACAAAGTCAACCTTCAACACTTTAGTAGACAAAGGGTCACAGGACAGGTGAGAGGATTTGAGCATGGAGAGCAAAAAGAAAGCAGCGGCAGACAAGCAGGTAATGCAACACATCTTTATTGAAACATTCTCTCAAGGAGTGACATGAGCATACAAAGGGCAGGACAGCTGAAAAAAAAAAAAAAAAAAAAAACCTTCAAATGAAATGGGGTGAACAAAAAAACAAACAATTAATGTCTTCAATACCCTATACACAGGCAAAAACCAAGTATGGGAAGAGGGGACAGGCCAACAAAATATCAAAAACACTCCTATGGTTTGAAACCGACAGTGGCAGTTATCTTTTTGCATTTTATTTTATAAAAAAAATAAATTAATGAAAATCTTTCAAGTTTACAGGAATATCTATGTTTTAAACACGACCTGGCTGAAAAATCACAACACTGACAGTTTCAGCTCTCCATTGTGTCTCTGTAAAACACATTAGTATATTAAAACTATCAAAGAGGGCTTACTTGAATCAATAAGCCAAAAAATAAAAACAAAACCACTGATAGGAGTAAAAATATGGGCTGGGGGAAACATTCTCAATAACTGAATGTTCAAAGTGGCCAAAAAGAAACAAGTCTTCCCAAAGATTTTAGGATCGCATCGCTTGAGCATTACCTCGAGAGCAACCTCGAGGTCCCTGGGTAGCGCCTCGCTTGAAGCTTTGCTGATATCCATCCTGAAAAGAAAACACACGGGACTTTAAAACACTCTATTTTGGTAATGCATATGAGACTCCTCAAGTCTCCACAAATCCGCATGGTATTTGTTTTCTTGAAGTTACCCGTTGGTAGGTGTTGTTGGAATAATCTCGCGGAGTGCTGAACTGAGTTTGACCGTATCCGGTGTTTGGAGTGTTGGGGAATGGAGCGCGATACCCATCGTATCCACCTAAACATTAAAGAAAAAAAAGAAAAAATAAAAGTTTGTGATATTTTACACTGGATTTTTTTCAGATTTTACATTGGATTTCAGACTAGCCTGTCTTGTCTCACCTCTAAATCCATTTGATGGTCCACGGTAGCCGTTCAAAGCCCCTCTGGGATTTCTGGGTCCAGCTCGTGGCATTGCTCTATTGCTGTAAAAGGACTGACCCGGCCGCCCAAACCCAGTGCCCTGCCCCGAGGGCTGCTGAGATGCAGACTGGTGTCCACCTGCAGATGGAATACCTTGGTCTTGAGAATGGAAAGGGCCAACTACAAAGAAATAAAAATACATTTTTTTAACCAATTTGTTATAGTAGTTTACACTTTTAAAACTATAAAATGGCACGAATGTAGCAGCAATTCTCTTACCTGACTGGAGGGCTTCTTGAGCCATTTCCTGCTGCTCAGCTGGAAGGGTGCCTTGTGCACTGAAGCCTTGACCGTAGCTACTCTGATACTGGTTGGAAATCTTCTGAGAGTCCATCTCATTGGTTGGAGGAACTGGAGCGTTCATATTGAATACCTAATGGAGGAGAGAAAACATGTAAGCATATCCAAAACTAGCATGTAGCTTGTAGGAAGTTCACCTTTATTTGGTCATATTATGCCATATCAGTTTTCATGGCACAAACTGGTTTTAAAAAATTAGGTATATAAATAATTAGACATTTAAAAGGAGATAAAGGATAGACAAATAGAATTTACACTAAGATAAAAATGCAAAGATCGTTTTGGTGCACTAGTTGACCCTTTAGAAAACATTTTTCGAATGTTCACTGACCGACAATAACGGCTCATCCACAAATGATATACAACAGGCTTGAACATGATAAACTCAAAAGGTTCATATCCTTTTAAACAAAACAAGCCTGTCAAGGGCCATTCACACAGAATGTGTTCTTGCATGTAAAAACGCTAGATGTGGGGCAGTGGAAAGAAATAAGCCTAAGATCTAAAGTTGTGGGTTTTTTTTTTTTTTTTTTTTACTTTTTTAGAACACCGTGTGAAAAACTCCAAAAGATGCAAGACATAAGCAGAACAATCAAACGTGTCAGCATAACCCTTGTTTACATAGAAAACCAATGGAAAAAACAGCGCAATGTAATGCAAAAATGTGTTCTTTGCGAACGGCCCCTTACACAGCATGAAAAACAGAACAGAAGCAGAATGGAGAGACAAACTCTGAGGGGGTGAGTTTGGAGAGGGTGGGGTTGACAGGTTGAGGCCTACCGCTTGCATGGACTGGAATGGAGCTGCGTTAACGTTGATGCCACTGTGAAGGGGTTTGGAGACAGGCTGAAACACCTGGGGCTGAGAGGAAGGGGTGGGGGTCTGCTCAGACGACAGGGGCATGGAGACCTAGGGTGTATATCCTACATCACTCACATATCTAAGCCATTGTGTACACACAGCATCTGCGAAACCACTGCGGTATGCGCCGTTACCTGCAGGGGGTCAATGGAGTCTGTCTGTGGTCGGGGTTCAGTGTTAAGAGGGGTCTGATAGAGAGGGGATGTGGAGGAGTAGGCCTCCTTTGGAGCCGAGACCATCGGGACCTGGAAGGCCAAACAGAGTTTTAGGACAGCCATTTCAGGAATGCCATTTCAGACAAAAACCATTTGAAAGCATGTTTCTGCTAATTGAACTTACTTGCGTGGGTTCAGGCTGCACAGAAAGAGCATTGTGTTGGGGTAGTCGGGATTCTGTGTGAGCAAAAAAAAAAAAAAAAAAAAACCAAACAAAAAAAACATTGTAAGCATAACATTTTATAATGCTACTGACAGGAAATAAAGTGGTACACATACAGAAAAAAATAGAATAGTTAATCCAAAATTCTTTAGTTAATCAACCTCATGGGGTCATCAAATGTTTTTTTTTTTTAAATTGTGCAATGCTAACATTGCACAATCTAACATTGCACAATTGTGCAATGCTAACATTCTAGCTCAGGACTGTTTTGATTATCATTACCCTATAAGGTATTTTAAGAGAGATTATTTTGTGAATAAAAGAGTTTATCCAAAAATAAAATGTCTCGTCACTTTTTGTTTCTTATCCATATGACTTGAAAAAGTGGAAATAAAATTAAAAACCTAACTTCAATTATTGGAAATGTTGCCTTGGCAACTAAGTCTGGCCACTAGGGCTGCAACGATTAGTCGACATTATCGACAATAAAAAAAATTGTTGACAAATAGGGGGGCAAATCAACCTTAAAATCTTAAAAAAACAAACAAACAAAAAAAAAAAAAATCAATTGTGCAGCCAGCCTAAAGCCTGTGTTATACTTTCCGCATGAGCAACTCGGACACGTACACAGACTGCTTGTATTTATACTACCGAAAGCATACGCTGGTGGCTCCACGGATGTGTTCCATACATACACAGTAGATCGGCTTGAACAGTAAACAACAGTTATTGCACATCTGGCTGATTTTATATTGTTTTGTCGATGGATAGTACAGGTTCAGGTAGCAACAGGCTTCTTCACACAGCCTGCGCATGCGCAGTTGGTGCTTTTGTAGCCTACGGACAAGTACGCCCGGTCACAAAAAATAGGAGGCACGCGGATGTCCGCGCAGAGCCTCCACGCACACCCTCCGATGACGATTTTTACATCACGCATACCCTAGCAGACTCGGGCACGCGGAAAGTATAACACGGGCTTAACTGAAACAAGATGAAATACTAAAATTGCTTAAAAAAAAAAAAAAAAAGTACCAAAAGCCCAAAAATATCAACCTAAACTATAATATAAAAACTGAGGCTAATTCTAAATAAGGCTAATAAGGTGTCCGTGTTACAATGTAATTATACATTTAAGTACTGACTAATATTAATTAATTACTTGTACTTACTATATGGTTAGGGTTTGGCTTAGGGTTACTTGCATGTAATTATGCATAATTAAGTGTTATTATAATAGTAAATAAATGTAACGTGAAACAAGGACACCTTAAAATAAAGTGTTACCATAAATGCTTTAATTTTAATTCAATGATACTAAAATACCACCACATTCTACCCTTCACCGTAGCTCTCAAATATGACAGATTTGGACAGATATTATTCAATGGACATTTAGTCATAAAATCCAACAGAATCTGATGATGTGATTGATGCCCAACCTGACACGATGGTTCTAAAGGTGCCATATTTGATTGAAAAAAACTAAACAAAAACAAACCCTCCCATGTGAGACACCATGAGGGTGAGTAAATAAGAATTTTTGCTTTAAGAGCAAAGTATTAAAATCTGTATACCAACCTGGTGGACAGACCATCTGCGCAGGTTTCATGGGCTGCGCCGACACAATAGCAGGATCTAGAGGCGGTCCCTCAAACTCCAGCATGGAGTCCTACATTACATTACAGACGAGTTAGAAAAAACCTCTGCAACCCTTGAAGTGCAATGAATGACAAATTCCATTTTTTACCTGCATGAAGTTGAAGGTACCCTGCATTTGAGCCATGAGATCTTGGACTGCCTGCTTTCGGACCACGGGATCTGTTGCAGGAGGAGGGAGGACGGCGTTCAGTGTGTGTGGTTCTGAGCTGACCAGAGCCGGGCTCATGGCTGCAGGTGGCTGCTGGAGGGCACTAACAGCCTAAAAAAGCAATGATCACAGTTAGGGCTGGCTCGATACCACTTTTTCAGAACCGATACTGATCCGATACCAAAAATTCTGAGTATCTGCCGATACCGATATCAATCTGATACCAGCGCAGTTTTTTTTTTAAATCAGTGTTCTATACCTCAGTGTGTGGGTACCTGCTCATCACTCTTTTGTGTTTTACACACAATCTACTAAATATAGACAACTTTACTGTAAAGAAAAACAACAAATGAATGAATATGTAATTATAATCTATGACAAAAATACTATTATAAACTAGGTTAGTGGAAAATTCAGTAGCAAAAGTTACTCTAGAAAAATCATGAGTGCACAATAATTTTATAATCTAAAATTAGTGAAAAAAAAAAACATTTATTGGGGAACAAAGGAAAGAGAATAAGTGTAGGACTAAATCTGGTAAAAATGATATATTGCTCTTTGTACTGTTGTAAAAAACATTAATGGAAAAGTAATATATTAATATATAAATATACACAGTATACTGTAAAATTAAAAGACATTTCTTTTCAAGTACTGCACAGTAATGAGGCAGCACCATATGATAGATGAGACGAACAAGAAAGGCTATTAATAATCTTTCATTGCGCAAAAATATTATAATACGAAAGGCTCCAATACAGAGTGGCACGAAGCACTTATGCGCATCCCGTACGGAGAATGATGGACTTGAAGCAACACAGAGTCACAGCGCGCAGGCACAGCGCTCCGCAGTCCGCATAGAGAAGTTCAAAGCACAAAGGAAAGAGATATTAATGCGTAGTGTATTAAATCTGTGCGACAGTTTATTGAGCCTTTTCTTTTAACCGTTTTAAATTTCAGTTACTGTGCTCGTGAAGAACCATTCATAGTGCTCTCTACAAGAGTGTTGTGATCTAACAGACACCCGGTAGAAAGTAACACGATTTAGAAAAAGCATGAAACTCTAGCAAGATAAAATCCTTTCATGCAAAACCATTGAACTTTATTTACAGATCAAGTATAATAGGAACAGTGGAGAGAGTTCTGTCGTCTTGACTGTCGTAACTGAACGCAGTTTGAACGCTGAATGGAGGATGATAGACAGCCACGGCAGAAAGAAGTGTTTACGTGAACTTGACTTAAATATTCATCTGTACCTCACATTAAACTATGGAACAGCTTCAGAACACTTGAAATATAGTGCACGAAAACTCTATTGTGCTTTATAATGGTTTTTGTGGCTTTCGTGGGTCTTAACAATAACACAATAGTAGCTATATGCAGAATATCGGATTTGGATTGGTCTCATCTGTCCGATACCCCGATCCAGCAGAAAATGCCAATATCGGAGCGATACCGATACTGAATATCGGATCGGCGCACCCCTAATCACAGTGTAAACGCCATTTGGCCAAAGGTTGCTAACAATTCTGGTGCTTTCTTTGACAAATCAGGTCTACTATACCTGAGAACTTGTGTTCCACTCTGCTCCTTGTTCGTCACTGCTGTTGTAGGAGGCTTCTGGAATGAACTGTCTGTTTACAAACTATAAGGAAAAAGAAGTGCGGGTCATTAAGAACATATGACTGCAGCTGTGTAATTTGGAGAATGTTTTCTTGCTTGCACAAAACCAGAATTTACATAAAGCATGCACATTAAACAGGGCTTTTCACTCTGTGCTTAACATCGGTCTAAACACCATTTTTAAACCCCAGGTACAGGAATGTTTCACACTTGTAATTCAGAAGCGGGTTAGCACTGCTTGTTACCTATGGTTATGAAACCCTGCTCACAAGCAGGGTTAACATAGCTTTTGCCAAACTTATGTTAGAATGTTTCAGCTAGATGCTTAGCAGCAGACGCTAGCATTCTCAGCTCTGTCAAAATAAAAGTTTGACGAATCGGCCAAACAGAAAAACTTACGGCAATAAAAAAAATGCACGATAAAAAGTGAAGCAAGATAACCCAGGATTCCGTTCACCTGGGGTTTAGAACATCCCAGGATTAACTGTTTCAAGTGTGAAAAGCCCTACTGTTCCCAGAAGAAAATTTAATAAAAAGTTAAAAGTGTGAAAAGTCCTAAAGTGTGGTAATATCAATTCACACCTCTGTTGCTTCAACCTCAATAGTTTCTGTGTATTCTTGAGCGCTTCCCTCTGCAAAAAGACAAGAACATCGATGTGAGCTGTCAGCTGTGCGAGGAAGCATTCCTTTGCTCTGAAATTTGATGGCTTTGTTTTTACCTGGCTCAGCAGGGCGTTCCTCGCACTCTGAAGACTCTGCTGCTGCGGCTCCCGTCTCCTCTTCACACACTCCATTCTGATGTGTTTGAACACGATCAAAGTACCCACTTAGCAGCATCTTGTCCAAGCTTTCCTTAAGGGCTTTGTCTGTTCAAGACACAAAAAACAGGTTAACATAAGGGGTCAATGTTTAGCAAGGCCCAGTTAGTCTGCTGGCAGATGTTAAATACGTCAATTGGACTCAAGTCATTTTTCTTCACTGCAGGTAACTTCAATTTAGCCCACAAAAACTGCAACAATATCAGCAAACAAGGTCTTATAGGCTGAGTCTGCAAAATTTGATACTATCCTGATTTCCACCCTCTCTGTAGGAATACGCAGGCCGGCCCTGTCCATCATCAAAACCTCCAGCAGAGAGGCTTTGTGCAGACCACATGGCAAGTGCCACCATTCACAGAGAGGCCAAGCGAGGGATGGCCCCATTGGTATTCAGACTCACTGGAGAGCAAATACTGGTTTGATTATACAGTTGGTATTGCTCAAAACCATTCTGACAACTGTAGATGCAATTGTAAAAAAAATAATTTTTACAAAAATTACAACAAGCAGTGACTTGCACAAAACAAAAGAATCTTACAAACTGGTTCTTTTTAACATTCATGAAACAACCTCAAACTCACTCTTGCGTTACCAAGAATCAGATTCAATCAAGCTATGAATAGTTCAAGAAACCGTGTTCACAACCAACTCCCTCACAGAACTGTGAAACATTTTTGGATTATGTTCGAAATAAAGCAGAGACCTTTAATATCATGCAAGTCCCACAATCCTAAAATGTACTTCACTCATTTGACAATGTTAAAAATGTACATGACTCAAGTGACAGTAAATAAAATATTCTTTTTAAAAAATCCACATTTACAATAGAGCTTTGTTTAATAATAATGGTATTCTTTAATAAACAAATGGCACTCTTAAAAAAAAAAAAAATCCACATATAAAAAAAGACTTTATTTATTCATTCCTATATGTATATATAAACCATTACAGTTTAAAAAGTAAATAATTCAGGTCTAATTGTCCGGCTAAATTGACAGTAAAGTCCAGGAAAAAAAAACAAAAAAAAAAAAACACATTGCTTACATGTGGTTCCAGCCACAGCTTTATCCCTTCCTTCCAAAAGCTCCCACAAATGCATGGATGCTTCCTCAAACTGTTCGGCCAGCCTAGAATCAAAAATTATTTTCATAAAACATGCTAAATCTACTAACACAAATTAACTGAACAGCATAAATGAACTGTCCTCACCTTACACTAGAGTCCCGCTCAGGCCCAATTAGCTTGTAGAAGTCGTCCAGGCCCGTTAGCTCTGACTCTGTGAGTACGGGGGCGTCCCCACTGGACTGAGTCAGGTCCTGCCTCACGCTTTCCTCCCCCAACTGCTCCAGCAGGTACTGCACCTCCAGCACTGCCTTCAGTCGCTTGCGCTCCACCTCCTCCCTCTTCAGCTGCTCCCGTCGTGCCACCTTTTTCACTGTTTTCTGGATCTACAAGAAAACAATCAAAACATTTTTAACATTTTTGCTTTGTGAGGACAGAAATACTGCATTGCATCAACAGTTTCAGTTTTTTTTGGCTATATAGTAGAAGTAAAATTGAACGTAGATGCTGAGATGAAACTGAGGTTGGGCGCCAAGTACAAAACAGGGTCATGTTAGGTAAACTTAAATCACAA